>CM044109.1:2989663-3265781 GCA_024174645.1 Lemna minuta
TCAATCTCCTCAAATATTGAAGGTGGATGATCCCATCTTGATCATATAATCATCTTCTTGAACTTCATATTGTATCCAATATATGACATTTTAGATATCCCGTGATTAGGGATATGTAAGTCATAATCAAAATACGATCATCTATCCACAAGATGTTTTTGGTGTCTCAAGTTAAAGGACCACATACACAACCATGCCATGAATCAACTTGATTGAGAGTTAGGTATAATAGCATTCAAGGGATTCATACGGATCAATTCAATGAACTCATTTCTCCAAAGAGCACCCACTATCTATCCTTAATGTCTCCACACCGATGACTACAAGATCAGGCATACTCATCATATGAGTTGGATTAGATAGTGCGATTATTTCCGGATAATTCAATGTTCTTATCTAATATCCCACGAATAGGAAAATTTAGAACATATGTTTAAAGACTGGTGATCACGATATTATAATCTCATCATAATTTACTTAGTTATTGCATATGTTCATGAACTTCATTACAAACATCATATATGAATGACAATGAATAAATTTCATTTCAATGAATATAAACAAGATACATGAAAGTATGATTGGCTTATAAGCCATTTAATATCCATCACTTCTTGTATGTATGGTTGGTCTTCTTGCAATAGATATAAGGGGGAAATGTGTTCTTATCTTATCAAATTTTCACCCTTGACCATCTGCCCCCACGGATCCATATCCATCTTGCCCACTTTGCAAGATAGAGACCACTAGTATGTACATAAAATGATGGAATGATCCACAACCCCATCCTTAGAAAGCACTTTGACCTCATACTTGATATGCTGAAGCCCACAACAACATGCACCAATGCCAAGCTCTTGGTGATAGCTTTCAAGAGTGTGCAAGACAAGTCGTGAGTGGTTGATAGAGCAATGACTATTAGATAATGTAAATTTTATTAGAGTGACACCGGGAAAATAAATCATCCTAGTTGAACGCAAAAAGAGACTTGTATAGTTGGATAGTTTGAGTCATGATCTTATTAGCGTACATGTTCTCCATGGTGAACAATACTCTACAAGCCATTTTGGCATGGGCAAGAGGCTAAAAAATTGAGGTCTCAATACTCTAAAGCATCAAAGTCAAAGCAACAGAGTCAATCTAGGCCCATGTAGGATAGGTAGAGTTTTTTTAGAAGTGTGGGGTGTCATACAAGTGTTTCAATTGATTGTGAGCGATAAGAACATTCTCAAAGCTAGAGGCCCACGGGCCATAATTTAGCCCATTGAAGATGTATTCTAGGCGAGTAAGCTGAGTGGTGATAGTCAGTGATGGCAAGCGGATGGCAGAGACAAAAGCAAATCAGATGGCGCAGGAGACCCATCCACTGATGGCAAGACTGATGAGGATGCATTGTTAGTAGCCATCAAGTAAGAGTTTGACTACCGTTAGTGATGAGGACATCATTAGGGTTTGACTACTGTCATCTGGTATGTCATCCGGTACAGGTATCTCCTGATACCGTCATCCTCTTACCGACACTCAGTACCCGATACCGTCATCCAGTTCTGGATGACGGTTATCGGATTACTGTGGAGTTCTGGTGCGGTACTGGATGACGACAATACCGTTGCGGTAACGGATGACGGTACTGGATGACAGTATCGGGAGAAGGGGAGCGAAGAGATATAGGAGAGGGAGTGTGAACGACGTCGCCACAGAACTCCTCGCCCTTCCCCTCCATCGATCGGAACCGGATTGCAACCAGCACGATCCCTACCAACGATCCCGCCTGGTTTGCCGCTCAGATCTGCATGCAACTGGCGCTTCGAGCTGCCATTGAGTCCCAGGAATCTCCCCTCGATCGTGTCTTGTCTCCTGCGAGTGTCATCATGAACTTATCACCATCTCCTTGCTGCCGCTGAAGATCGCCGACCACTAAATGCGCGAGTGCGAGCCTCAAACCACCTCGCCCTCAACTGCTATGCCCGCACAGCTATCCATCGTGGCAGAATTACGCTGCAACTTTCGACATTACCGTTAGGTCAAGGCTTGTAGTTGTAGAAGGAAGAGGAAATAATACTCACCTCGGGAAGAGACGTCCCTGATGGTGCTTCTTTCTTAGTATATCGGATATCAATATCCGACATCCGATATCGCATATCGATATCCGATATTCGTGTAATCTTCTATCGGTAGCGGATGACGGTATCGGCTATCGATATCGGAACCCGATACCGACACCCCGAAATCGACATCTGACACATGGATATCAGTATCGGGTACTGTAGGTATCGGGTACCGTTTAGGACCCCTAACGGTACCTGATACCGTTACCGTAACAGATACCGGTATTCGATACCAGTATCTGAACGGGCGAACCCTAATTATCATGATAAAAAGGAGAGATATTGGCGAACGGCAGCGAAGCTGACAGATGCAATTGAGTGTTCATCAATAGATGACAGCCAACAATAACAAAAAAATGGCGCAACCAGTGGTGGCGGTGGTTGACGAGACTAAATCGTATGGTCATTGAATGCACACGACTTAGTGTAAAAAAAAAGTCCTAAACTTACCAATTTATGATTAATCAAAGTAATTAATTAGTATAATGGTAATTAAGGGTCGAATCCACGGAGAATTAGGGAAATCTAAGAGATATCTTTGAAATTCGGTCAAATCGGACGACGAATTGAGATTAGAAATTGGGTGTTTTAGTATATTAAGAAAGATAACTCAATTTCAAATCCACGGAATCAAAAATCAGGTGATTTGGATAAGAATTCGAAGAGAAATCGAAATTTGAAGTTTAGAGAAAATTTTGTTTCGAAAAATGATTAAAAACCGAGAATTAAACTAAATTAAACTAAATTTACGAAGCTAAAAGTAAAATTAACACTAAATGATGAAAGATTAAGATGAAATCACGCAACCTAACCCAAAGTAGCCTTCGAAATGATCCAATTAATCGCCGGATGCAAGGCCTTTCATTCCGAATTTTTGAAGACGAAAGTGGAGTTCAAGATGTGATTTCTTCCTTCTCGTTCGATCAAAATTTGATTTATTTATCTTTTATTATTTTAAAATCGAAAATAAAATCACATATCCGAAAAATACGAAAAATCCCTAAAAATTGTAGAAATCATATCTTTTCAAAAATACACTCCAAATTAATCCAAATTTCTTTCATTTGATCTGAAATTTAATTATCTATCATTCTAAAAATTCAAAATATTTAAATAACAAGAGATTTAATTTATATTTCAAAAATACATTCATTTTTTAAAGATTTTAACTTTAGAAAATTAAATGAATGTTCATAAAAATGATTTCTCTTATTATTTAACTTTAAAAACCATTCATAATCTCAAGTAAAGATGGGTTATAAAATTATTTATCCTTAATTCATCATAATTAACCTAAATTTAATAGCATTTTGAGATTATGACATAAATATGCATAGAATGATAGAAATGCACTCAAAGTATGATAACATGCACATAAATGTAATGTTTTATGCCTTAAATTACATTAATAATCATGTTTTATCATATTAAGATTGCATGTTATCAATGGTCCCCACTCCCCGTCCAACAGTGTAACGGACAACGGCTCACAGACAGGAAGGCGTCCAGAGAACTCAGCAGGGGCGCTAAAGGAAAACAACCTGGAGGCAGAAATCGCGGAGCATCAACAGCAGCCAGAGAAACCGACGGGAGCAGAAGAGGTGGCTAAGGTACGCGCGGGACGGCGCCAACGACCGGTGAAACCGACAGCACGACCGTCGGAATTTTACTACTTCTAGAGGGTTCTTCTATCTATGATAAATAGGGGTCCTCCACGGATCAAGAGGACACGAAATGTTTCTTTGCTTTTGAAACTCTAGTTCGTGAGTTATATTCATTTTCCCGTTCTTACGTCTAGCATACGGGGAAGTCGCCGAGAAGGCTCTTTCAACGCCGAGAAGGCTCGTCTTATTGTAGGCTACCCAGGGATATCGCATCTTAAACCGAGAAGGCTTACGAGGCGGTATACTCCCGTTCTAATCCACGTCCTGCCGTAACTCTCTCTCTTTCCTTTTCACTAATACTTAGACGCTACGACCGCATCAGATAGTCGGCGAATGGCCTGACCGAGGCTAGTCAAGTTGTGATGGCAAGTGGACGGCAGAGACAGAAGCACATCAGATGGCGCAAGAGACCCATCCACCGATGGCAAGAGTGATGAGGATGCATTGTTAGTAGCCATCAAGTAAGAGATGATAATTATCATGATAAAAGGAGAGATATTGGCGAGCGGCGGCGCAGCCGACAGATGCAATTGAGTGTTCATCAGTAGATGACAGCCAGCAATAGCAAAAAAATGGCGCAACCGGTGGTGGCGGTGGTTATGGCAGGCTGCAATAGATATGGAGGCTGGCAATTGGGGAGGCAACCGGCGGTTGCAAGCGCGGCAGAGGACGTGAAAATAGAGAATTCGGCGACAGCAGAAGAATTGGCACTGGTAGACGAGATAGCGGCAGCACAGTAGCTGGCCAACCACTAAACATGCCACTATGGCACATGTGACATTGAGCAGGTGAAGACAGCAGCCGACGGCATGGACGGCGACGAGGAAGAAACCAACCCTTACAGATGCATTAAAAAACCTGCTAGAAAGAAACGCCACAAACGTAGATGTAGGAATGCCAAAGATATAGATTCAAGAGCGCCATAACGCTTTCGGGCACAGAACCAGATGAGGCTCTGATGCCATGCAAGACTATGAAAACTCTACAATATTGATACCATGCAAGGTCTATATGGAGGAGAGAGAGGGAGAGAGGAACATGGGAACATGTATTGAGAGAGATAAGGAAGTGGAGAGAGAGGTGTAGCATAGTTCATGAGGTCGAAAAGGCCCATTTCGTGGCGGGCGTAATGAGGATACTCTAATGGACCACCTCTCTCTCTCTATGGGGTATTGACTTTGACTTCACCTTTTATGTCAATGCATGGTTTCTTCGGCTCGAAGTGATGTTTTACTCCACATTTCTCGTCATATTTTGAATTCTTAGAAACAATTGATATTTCGATTAATTTGTTTCACAACTTGGTCAACTGATCAAACAGAGAGCTCAGTCAAAAAATCTCTAGTCGGCGGATGATAATCATCATACTTATCTGTGTGGGATCACATGATCAGATGTTGTTGCCCACCTGGAGCACCCATATTCATCTCGAGAATATTTCAATGAGTCTCTTCTGCGCATTGGATCTAATTCATGAGCATCGTATTTATGTTGATACATTCAGTGATCTGCATTTTCTATGGTGGAGGGGAAAGAGAAACGTTATTCTGTCCATGTTACATAACAACTGCACCACGACGTCGTGCAAGAAAGAAAAATGGAACGAGACGGAGAAAGAGATGCGCCTCGGCCCATCAGATGTGAAGTCTCAGGGCGGGCCGGGAGACAGAGAGCAAAGACGGGAGAGAGATATGCGGGTAGTTCCGCCAAAGACGGGAGTCGGGTAGGAGAAGACGGGAGTCGGGTAGTTCCGCCAAAGCCGGGGTCCTCAGCGGAACCACACGAAAGAAGTGCACAAGAGAACCCAGAGGAAGAGCCAAGGTAATGGCGCGGTACAGAGAGGATTCGCCTTGCCCGCCGCCATCGGCTTCCCCGAAGCACCGCCAGATGACTTCGCCGCAGACTGCCTCGCGTCGTGACCGTCATCATCGATCCAGAAGCAAGGACGGGAGCTCTTCTTCCGTTCTTCTGTTCGAAAGGAAGGTCTACAAAATCGACCGGAAGATGATCAAGGACGGGCTTCGACTTGTGGCAGACAAGGCTGCGGCCGTGACGCGGCTCACGAACCATGACGAGAGAGAGCTCGCGGACAGCGGGCGCGGTGTCGAAATGGTGATCTTGGACGAGGGGGGCCGCCGGTACTCCGTCTTCTGGCGGCGCAGTCTCATTGCAGGCAACTTCGTCGTGTGCGGCGGCGGGTGGGCCCAGTTCGCGAAGAACCACCGCCTGGACTTCGGAGACGTTCTCCGCTTCTCCTTCTGCAGCTCCCGGCCCAGGGAAAGCTCGGGGAAGCTCTATCTCGGCGTCGGCGTGACCAAGAATCAGCCGATCGTCGTCGCGGAGCCGGCCGCCACCCTAACAACAGCCCCGGCCGTCGCCGCGAAGCCTCGGACCGCCGCCGTGGCCGCTCTGGCGGCCTTCTTTATCGCGCCGACTGCCACCGCTTCCGGCGCTCCCAAGTAGAAGCTGCTATCAATGTGTGAAGATCATTCATGGCGACCATGCATTCGTGTACTCCTCCTACACTGTTCTTGTCACAAAACTCCAGCAATGGTATAGGATTTTTTTTTTCTTGACCTGGGCCTCTCCTGAATACGGAGACTTCATAGGAAACGTTGAGGAAGTTAGAGAGGAAATCTCTGCCACGGGTCCATCGGAGGATGATGCAGCTCTTCGAGATGGCTTTCATAAGATTTCTTTCCTGTTTTTACCTTACCACATTTTTCTAGACGACAGAGTCAACGTTCTTATTCGATCTTTGAAATGTTGATGATCGGCGAGATAGTCGCTTTATTGAACAGCTTGATGATCGTTTTCTATCCATGTCTTCGTCTTCTTAAATTTGAAGGATGATGCAGCTCTTCCAAACGGGTTCTTCAAGAATTCTTCATATTTTTTTACCTTACCACATTTTTTTAGATGACAGAGTCAACGTTCTATTTCGATCTTCGAAATGTTTGATAATCGGAGAGATAATGGCTTTATTGAAAAGCTTGATGATCGGTTTTTATCCATATCTTTCGTTTTCTTGAATTCGGCCGGATGAGAGAGAGAGAGAGAGAGAGAGAGTGCCCTAGATATCAGTTCACCAAGCCGGATTAGTCAGAATGAGAAATAAAATTAACAATGAAATGTACGGATTGGAAGATGGAGAAGAGATAGAATTAATGCCCCCATGCAGGATCGAACTACAGACCTTCAGTTTACAAGACTGACGCTCTACCACTGAGCTATAGGGGCACCTGAAGAAACAATCATGGCAAAAGAATAGGAATCTTCCAACTGTTCATCGGCACTAATTCCCTATTAACAATAGAGCCATTGTGCAGCCAGAACGTCTCAGTTGACTGCTGGAATCTCCTAACCTTCCTCTGAAGCTCCCACAGTATACCCATCATGGCGGAACATGTTTCTCTCTCATCCGCGTAAACCCACATGCATCTCACTCTCCTCCCCTCCGCCAGCATCTGCTCAATCTTATCATCTTCATCCAATCATAATAGAGTATTATGGTCAGAATAATCTCATGCATGTCTTGATCAATAAGTCTAAGTAACTATCAATGATCCTTGGCTTTTATCTCTCTCAGAATCTTTGATCATAATACTAATTTCAGTCATCCTCATCCAATCAAGATAGAGTATTATCTTCAGATAATCTTATCTATTCTGAAAGATAGATAAGAGTTAAATCCAAAGATCTTTGAGAAGTATACTGAAAATTGTTCTCGATTTTGATTAGATGGAGATTACTATCAGTACCATAATCAAAAGAATGAAGAGATAGATGAAAGTCAAAGATCATTGAGAATCATGCAACCTCTTGATCAAGGCTTTCATCTGTCTCTGCATTCCTTTGATTATTGTACTGATAGTAATCTCCATCCAATCAAAATCAAGAACAATTTCAGTATAATTCTCAAAGATCTTCGGATTTGACTCTTATCTGTCTTTTCTAATCCTTTATGATTATCAGGATAAGTTAAATGATATTGATTTTACTGAATTTGACTTATAGTAAAGGTATCAGAAAAATACTGGTGAATTACCTGGTATGGACTGGAGATAATCCAAGAGTTCAATGCTGATGCGAGTCGATGGCCACTTGATTGATATGCGCCTGTAATCGATGATGTTCTGGAATGGAAGCTCTACTTGATCTGAGAGAATCACTGGAATGCATTCCTGATTAGGTTTTCAGAAAATTTGACGTTCATTAAGGGGCCAATATGAAAAATGAAATGATTATATAATCACATGATGGTAGTAAGAGAGAGGAGAGAGATATAGACCATGAAAAAGGCTTCATAAAAGCGAAGCGTCCATGATGACTCGCCACGGGGAGAAAGGCAGAATTTTGCATTCCTCAAGTGAAGGAAGTAATCTGATCTCCCTAATTTGTTTGGCCCCGTGAGCTTGAGCTCTGGAGATTCCAGCTGATCATAACATGGCATAACATATCATAGCATTACACAAATAAAATAACATCACATCACAAAACATGTGCATGAACATGCCAATGAACATGAAAAAAATTACATTACATCATATAACATGATTTTAACATTATGTAACATTACCATGACATGAACATAATCGAGAACAAGAAAATAACATGAACATGACCATGACCATGACCATGACCATGACTACAAACATGAAAATAACACAAATGACATGAACAGGACATGATGGTGGAGAACCTTGTCAGGGTATTGCTTAGCGAGCTCCACCAATTGAAGACGACCGGACTTTCCTTGAGCCCGACCCAAAAAATTGGCCAAGTATTTCCTTTCTGATAGGGGGATAGGCTGCACTACTGCAGAGCCATGAACTGCGGTGACCCCATCGTCAACATTTCCAGGGATAATTACATCTTTCCATGTGTTGAATGCGCTTGTATCCCGTTTATCTGTTCGATCCCCCTGCACTAGAAGACATTTTTTCCTCAAAGTGGACGTTTGAAAACTTGAGTAATTAAACAAAATAGAAAGTGGTAAGACAGGATTCTAAGCAGTTGAATGAATCATAGCTGTTTTTGTAGTTAAACCCTCATTAGAATTTTTTGTTGTACATTACCTTCTTATCATTGTAGTATTAGTCGTATCCACCAATAAGATACATTATTGGATCCAATAAGATGTAGAACATTTTTAAGACAGACAGCAGTTATTTTAAGATGTAAAACATTTTTTCTCTTCTATTAAACTCTCTTGGTTTCTGCTATTTACTCTTTCTTTTGCAACCCATCAAGGGCTAGTATTCACTTAGAAGACAAACAGAGAGGGCATACTTAATGATGATATAAGCTAGTCTTAAGTTTGAGACTGAATCATCAAATTACGAAAAGAATGTATCCGAGCATAAAAGTTAGAAGTCACTGATAACTCAAAACTGCAGATGTAAGACATCGAAAAAAATTGGCTAGATAGGTCAATTTGACTCAATCTAAAGGAAACGAGGAAGCATGTCCAGGCTCTCACAATCTCTTCCCTCACAACAATGATCGTTCAATGCCTATCATTAGGTATTTGTATCTTTGCTCAAAAGAGTTTACCAATATTTACCGGTTGGTCCATATTCTTCTTGGACTTCTATCAAGGCCCCAAGGTCGCAGGTGCCTCCTTGCATAGGTCAAAATGGGGTTGAAATGCAATCTTCGTACTTAAGAGAAATTAAATTTTTAATTGTTTAGGGATATTTATTGTTCAGTCCTTACTACTTTAAGCTTTTATCACACCCTTTGGTTGCCAGTGGCTCCTTGAATAGGTCAAGATGGGGGTTATAAAGCAATCTAAGTACTTAAACACTTGGTAATGTCCTTTATGGTCCTGGGAATATTAAAATTTTAACACCTATTGATTTGGGGCTTGCACCTGATATGATCCCCATTAGCACCTACATAAGAAGGAGGATACAGTTGGCGCCTTCACCAGGGGACATGAGGAGGCCTAAGTCAACCTTGGCGATATCAGAACTAGAGCATATTCGTGGGCATATGTCAAATTAAGTGGCACAGCTACATAAGGAGGAGGCTTTAATGAGAGGGCTGGTGCAGTCACTTAAGGAGAAGGCTTTAATGACATTTTGGGAAAGGAGCAGGTACATGGTGCCCATTGAAAGAGCAATTGTAGGGAGACCATGATATAAAAAGGAGGAGGCTTTTAGAGGGTGACGGGGTGTGCACAGGACATGGATGAAGAACTTGTATTACTAATTGGCAGCGGGAGAAAGCTTCAGAGGAAATGACTCCTGTCTTCCATGAGAACACCCGCCAGACATCATCTCCTTTGTCTTCTGTTTTTTTTTTTTTTTGAAAAAAGATAGAGAGCCACCCGAAAAACAGTGGCCCCCCTTTGTCATTGAAGAAATGACCGGTATTGTGGGTCAGTTACAGCATGATTGCATTTCCAGATCAAAACTGAGTACGTCTCGGGGGATTTTGTCGCAGTACAGATTTAAAGTTAACCTTGCTCTTTATCTATTGATCTGGTTCTGTATTAGTGCCATAACCTTGGGTTGCCAATCCCTCCTGTAGCAATCTTAGAACTTAAACATGAGATAAATGCCCTGCTTATCAGGAGTGTAAGGATATTAGTAATTTAGTCCCTAACCAATTTTCCTTCTACCACGCACTGGAGTTGCCAGTTCCTCCTTGAATAGGTTAAGACAGTGGCTGCTAGTCAATCAGAGTACAAAGTCCCTACTAAATTTTCCCTTCTACTGTGCCCTATGGGTTGAGTTTCTCCTTGAATAGGTTAAGATGGCAGCTGTAAGGAAATCTTACTACAGTAACAGAATATAAATGTTCATATTTATATGAATACAGTGATCTTTTTGTAGTTCAGTCCCTATCACTTTAGGGCGCCTGCCAAGCCTCTAGGTCACCAATGCCTCATTGAATAGGTCAAAATGTGGGTCGTAAAGCAATGTTAGTACTAGACATAAGAGAAATGCTTAAACAAGGAGAAGTGGTCAGTACTATCTTAATTGGGAACTTAACATACCTCAGGAGTGAGAAAAATGGACCGATTCAGAAACACTGGCCATGACCGAAATAAGTGAGCACCGGCGCCACTGTATATTACACCAAGAAGTAGAAGCTGCAATTAGACAACTAAAGCACTCACCTAAGCATGGGAACTTCAACTATGTCAAATATGTACATCAGAAAACAGGAGATGGTACCTGGGAAAGACAAAGATGTGATCACGCCCACCAGATAACCGGAAGTACGGCATTTGACTCAGAACCTGAAATTTTGGAGTACAGGGTTCAAAGTGTAAAACTATGATGTGATACACCCCATGTGTGATCGTGACATAATTTCCAATGTAACTGATAGTACGACTGACATTCAAGATTCACATACTTTAATTCCAGATGAAAGATCTACAGAAAACCCAAACTGAGCGAGATAGGCAAGATGAGAGTGATAGGAAAGGTTGTAGACTGAAGGAACAGGGAACCCAGGCAGAGAGAGAGAGGGGTTAGGGGAGAACCAAGAGCTAGGGAGGTGGGTACTATATACTTTCTGGCCTTGAAGATGCACGAGTATTTCCTTATATATTCCTAGTGGGCTGATAAACGAGCCCATCCCATTAGATTGGGATGAGGTATTGTATCACATGACAGCCATACCCATAAAGTTCACATATAAAGAGAGAGAAACTAAAGAAACAACTTTACCTAAATGTTACTGCTAGACATCAGACACGTCCATACAATCATGAGCTGTAAGAATTTTCGTACAAGAGAATTGAATCGAAGCTAAAGAAAGCAAACAATCATGAACTGTCGGAGTAGAAGCTGGGAATTTTTGTACAAGAGACAGTTATAAGCTACAGTTGAGAATATTGACAATACCTTTTCGCATGCCAGTTAGCTAATTACAGTGATTTAGAAATATACTTTCCCAAAGATAGGATGAATTACGTTCTCAAATATGATTTCCCAAATTGGATAAAAATGATTCCACCAAGGATCCGTGGATACCTTGACAAATGTCTGGTTGATCTCTTTGTCATTTAGACCGCCATTCATTCTGACGCACTTGACATAAGTTGGAACAAAAAAAAGATCAGCCTCTTCTTTCTTAGTTGTCCGAAACTTTGATTTTAGGAGAAGCTGATGAATTTTAACCTTCACATGGGAGGTAAAACAATAAAGTCAGCCATCAAGACTCCAAAAATCATAGCCCATTAACCAAATAAACAAACTTACGAAAAATATTAATATTGGAAACAATGGTAATGTTTACAATAACTCATGGAGAAACTTCAATTTTACAATAAGTGAATAAATTTTAACCTTCACACGGGAGTTAAAACAATAAAAATCAGCCATCGAAAATAAAAAAATCAAACCATATTCACCAAAAACTCGAATCTATGAGAAAAGAAGAATGATCATCACAAAAATGAGTATAAGATCTCCCTTTGAAACTCAAATTTTACGTGAAATTGATGAATTTTAACCTATACGCATGAGTTAACACAATAAAAATCGGCCGTCAAAACTCCAAAAATCAAAGCACATGTACCAGAAACTTGAGTATATGACAATAATCAAAACAACAACAAAAAAATATTAAGGATGATAAAATAACGACAGTAAAAATAATAAAAAATAATGGCGCATCCAAGATCTCATAACCTGAGTTCCCCATTGACCTTTGAGACAAGAATCCGGAGAGATTGTACCGTCTCTACCGCGCATCAGCTCTCTAAGGCCTTCAATTTCATGATCTTCGTACACATAGATCTTGAGGGACAACCGAGATCCGTACGGATCCTCGTTCTGCTCGGTCGGAGCAGATCGAAGATACGTCGAACTGAAATTCGAAGGAGCCGAAGGAGGGAAAGCTCGATCGATAATCCTGGTGATGAGCGCGGTGAGCACGACTAACAGAAGGGCTCCGATCTGATGTCCTCTGCTACAAGTAGGGTTCCTGCTAGCCTTCGGAATTCCCATTCTCTCTCCAGAGTGAGAAGAGTAAGAGTGGATGGAAGGAGAGTGTTTCTAGCAGACGTTGAAGTGAAGAAGGCGATTCTGGCCGGTCGGGCTGACAGTGCCGGTTCATGAAAAAGACCTTACCTATATAAACGGAACTATATCCTATATTATTATGGGTTAACATCATATAGTGGCATGACCTTTAGGTTAATTATCAGATACTGGCACGACCTTTTTTCACACTCAAATAGTGGCACGACCTTTTTCGATGGCTCAGATACTGGCACCACCTCATCGTTCCCGCTGAGGTGGCATTTTTTATTTTTTCCTCCCCCACCTGGTTGCCACTCTCTTTTTATTCTTTCTCTCTCTCTCTCTCTTTATTCTCTTCCTCTCTCTTCATTCTCTCTCTCGTCATTCTGTCTCTAGTCATTCTCTCTATCGTCATTCTCTCTCTCGTCGCTCTCTCTCTCTCTTTTCCAGTTTCCCGCAAGCAGAGAGCCGAGGGCGACGAGCCGAAGACGAACTCAAATCTGCGCCTCCGATTACTATAATCAGTAAGAACGAAGGTACGGAGTCATCCTCGTGAGAGAGAGAGAACGACTCCGTACCTTCGTTAGTTAACCTTGATAGCTCCCCCGAGATGGGCCCCACATGGCCGTTCTCCCTTAGAACAAGACTCTTCAACGAGGGCGCCAGCAGGGAAAGAAAAGAAGGGATTAAAGTAGGGTTTAATGAGGAGCACTGGTAGAGGAAGAGAGATTTCAAGTGCCGGAGTTTAGAGAGAGAAGGGTGCAAGAATGAGGAGTTCTGGTCGCAGATGGGGAAGGCGGTGTCCAGAGATAAGGCGCTGAAGGATAGAGAAATGACGTGGAAGACGTTATCGTGGTCCGGCATGCACTCTATGCCGTGCCAGCGGCCTCGGCAGATGTCGGGGATGGAGGCGGCCCAGGAGTTGCCGGTGGCGCTCACGATGGCGCGTACTGCACGCACCGGCTGGGACCGATGGCTGCGGGGAGTCGAGCAAGGAGTCATCGGAAGTAATAATGGTAAAGTCTGAAAACGAGGAAGAAAGGGAGAATGTTAGGGTTAGTGCAATGAAGAAGATGATAGCCATGGCTAGGGATGAGGAGAGAGGGAGATGGTGGGAGAGCTTAAATGGAAGGAGGAGTTAGTCATGTGAGCGTAAAGATCGCACGAGGTGGACCAGGAGGTACAGTTCTTGCCTAACGCCACTATCGCCCGGCTCCCATGTCGTAGCAGGAGCTCACGTCCAGAAAAGGTCAACTTGGACAGCTTCGGCGCCGCTAGCTCCACGGCCTCATCGCAAACGCAGCTCAACCGCACTGCCGACTCTCGAGGGAACGCGCACTTCAAAAAGACAGGATACAAATGTGTGGATAAAATAGTACATAGTAAGAGATATGCAGATCAAAGTAAATAAATCGGTAATTAGGGATAAGAAAAGCTTGCTTGTCCGCGATGTAGTTGAAGTTGTTGTCATCGATGTAGGCAATGCGAAGCGTGCGCAGATGAGTCGCGACTTCGAGGCAAAAAGGATCTGCAGCATCTGTCCAATCAGCTCCGGTCCTTACTTTGCGCGCATGACTCGTAAATGTCGATCTCTTCCCAGCAGAGATGGCTGGGCGACCCCTCTCCGCCATGACTTGCACACGATTGGGACGGTAGTCAACCTGTCGCGGACGGGAAGCCTCCGGAAGATCTGCTCGAGAATTTCCTGTGGCAACTCGTCCCATAGCGTAAAAATTCCTTCTTCGTCGATAATGGTCTGGACCGGATCAACGACCGACGAGGAAACTCGTAGAGGCATGCAGATGAAGAAGCCCGGAAGGAGGAGTTAGTGAGCTCACTGGGGATGAAGGGAGAGGGAGTTAATGGTTTTGGGGGTTTTTAATGGAGTCACGAGAATGGAGGGAGGAGGAATATCTCGGAGCAATGATATTCCCTTCGGGTCGGACGGTCCACTGGCTCACTGCAGTCACCGTGTTGATTAATCATGCTCCTCCGCAGAGACAGAGAGAGAGAGAGAAGCCGCAAGGAATTTAGGAAGAGAGTGATAATGATGCGAGGGAACTGGGGTTGGTGGGGGCGGGTCTGGAGGCGGAACCCGCCCATTGGGGCGGGCCTGGCCGAAGGATCGCCTACCCAGCAGGAGGGGAGAGAGGGAGAGTGCCGGTTGGAGAGAGAGAGAGGGTTTTGGTTCTCTCTCTCTCTCTCTCTCTCTCTCTCTCTCTCTCTCTCTCTCTCTCTCTCTCTCTCTCGTCGTTCTCTCTCTCTCACGAGGATGACTCCGTACCTTCGTTCTTACTGATTCTAGTAATCGGAGGCGCAGATTTGAGTTCGTCTTCGGCTCGTCGCCCTCGGCTCTCCGCTCGCGGGAAACTGGAAAAGAGAGAGAGAGAGAGAACGATGAGAGACAGAATGACGAGAGACAGAATGACGAGAGACAGAGAATGAAGAGAGAGGAAGAGAATAAAGAGAGAGAGAGAGAGAGAGAGAGAGAGAGAGAATAAGCAGGACCAGGTGGCAGCCAGGTGGGAGAGGAAAAAATAAAAAATGCCACCTCAGCGGGAATGCTGAGGGGGTGCCAGTATCTGAGCCATCGAAAAAGGTCGTGCCACTATTTGAGCGTGAAAAAAGGTCGTGCCAGTATCTGATAATTACCCTAAAGGTCGTGCCACTATATGATGTTAAACCTATTATTATTATTATCATTAAAAAATTATGATAGATTTGAAGAATAGACTGATTTTCATGAGCCAACATCTCTACTAGGTGGACTAGTTATGGTTCCAAACTTCCTATTCTCTCTCCTTTTTTATATGTAGCTCTAATTTTCTCTCTCAAAGAGAGTAGAAGGAATGTGAGAGAAAGACAAGGTGTTGAAGTCTTGAAGAACCCTTCTAGATCAAACTTTGGTTCCGTCAAAATTTGATTCTACATGACTTATCATGAGTCTTGATGTCTTGACACCATCGGCATGAGTCAATTGCATGTTGCCTTTGTTGGCACTTGCAAACCGTTGCATTTCCCTTGTTAGGATGACTCACTAGGGCCATTGTTAGGATGACCCAAAATATGCATAAAAATGCGGTGTTTGAATGCACAAGTTCACATATCAAAAATTAAATTCAACTCTTTGACTTTGGTTTTGAAATTTAGAATAGTGGTGAGTAAAAGTCAAATCCACAGGGAAGAAGGTTAAAAGATTGACATTAAGGAATATTTTAGTATTTTTAGATTAAGAAAGCAAAGATGATTGATGGAAAGAAGAAGTGTATGTGAGAAATAAAATGAATTGATCAAACACTTTCAAACTCCTTTGGAAGATTAAAAACCCTTGATAAAAGTGAAAAATATGATTTAGGGTTTAAAAATATAAAAATGTTGATGAAAATTTGGAGAAAATGGAAAAGATTGATGAAAAATAATTCTAATATATGGATTCGCGATGAAAATACACTCTAGTTATGTTCTTTAATAAAAAAAATACCTTCGAGGGCCTGAACATTTTTCTCGGACTGGGCATCTTGCATCTAACACTAGGAATGAATAGAAAAGAGAAGAAACACACTAGATTGATATTCTATACATGAAGAATGATCAATGAATACCTTCTTTCATCTTGACTAGCCAATGATAGAAGCACACAATGAAACATTAAAGATCCTAACTTTTTTGAGCTCCAAATTCCATCAAGATTTTCTAATATCAAACTTTGAATTTAGAGAAATCTAGATTGTTGATTTAAAATTCTCTCTCCTCAAATTGCTCTAGTCAACCCCCTCCACTCTTTGGTCAAACCACACTAAACAACAAAAACAAAAAATGTTAAATGCCCCTCTCCTCCCTCCTCTCTTCTCTCTCCTCTCTCTCCTCTATCCTCTATCCTCTCTCCTCTCTCTCATGATTTGGAGAAGTGTGAACATGAGAGAGGAAGAGTGGAGAGATGTGATAGACGCATGGGACGCACCAGAAGCACAGACACATGAGAAGCGTAGATGTGAGAAATTTTCTACTATGTGTGCTCAAGAGAGAAAGAGAGAGGCAAAAGGAGGATGGAATCTCCTCCTCCCCTTAACATGCGCACACTCATGTGCACACGAGGGGACAATGGTGGCTGCAATGGCAAAAAAAGGTAGAGGAAGAAGAGTAGAGGAGGTGACAACAAAAGGAGGAAGAAGAGCAGAGTAGGCGACGAACTGTGATTGTGCGGTTATTAAAAACAAATTCCCAAATCACGTCCAAACAATTTTCAAACTCACTAATTATAGGATTTAATCATGAAATTGATAAGTAAATGGTGAGTAAGGGTCGAATCTATGGAGAATTAGAATTTGTTTTTTTAAGATGTAATCAAAATTTGATCAAATTAGACAATGAATTGAGGTGTAGGGAAATTAATGTTTTTAAAGAAGACTTCAAGATGAGTCCATGGAATAAAACATTGATATAGGCCATAATGTAGCCCAGGTGCCCATTTTCTACTATTATGGGTAAGTTCTTATTGGAGGCTGACGTAGCGTTTTCGTGCGTCGTTAAAACACAAAGACGATGGTCAAACAAAATTTATAAAACCGAACTCACAAAGATAAGATATAAAAATCAAGTATTGTGTAAGTATCGGGTCGATCCACACAGAGCAGGGTTGACTTTAATCGTAGAGTTGACTTGGTCAAAATTAGGTTTAAAAGGGGCTTTAAAGAAGTAATAATAAGAATTAATGAGTGGAAATGATATAAATAAGCTAAATAAAAAGTTTTAAGAATTGAAATCTCAGATTTGATAGAGAAAAGTCAAAAGTCAAAGTCAAAGCGTTCACTTTGACCAACAACAGGTGTTCTGCAAAATCAGAGAATCAACACAGAGTCAGAAGATTACAAAAATTAGATATTTGGAAACTAGAGAGAAAATTAAATTTATTGATATATATTTCATAATTTTTGGATAAGAAATGGATTTATTATGAATTATTGAAAATCAACTATCAGAAAATCCCCGAAATTAACACCTCAGAGGAAAACTTCAAATTGAATGACCAAATGAAATCCAAATCTTGCAATTTATATCTAAATGGAAAGATAAGAACCAGAGGAATCTAACAAGGCCAAATTATCAAATTCTGATTTGTAAATCAAAAGTAATTGACCCCAAAAGTCAACGTTTGACTTCTGATGAAAGATGAACAGCCCTGGGTCAAATGTCAAATTGGAGGGTCAAATGAACTCAGAATTTGATGAATTTGCTATCCACGGAAAGCTGATGAAAAGAGGAATCCAATGAAATAAAAATCAAGTGATTTGGAATTATAATCAAAGAGATATCCTATTTTCAAAATCAGCATCTTTTTGGACTAAAATTTGGGGAAAATGAAGAACACTATGAACTAATTTACAAAATTAAACTTCTAAATCTAATAAAAACTCAAATTACCTCCTGATAATCGATCGAATCTCACTACTAACCCAATTGCCACAAGGATGGGGCTCCAATTCTCGTGGATTGAAGCGAATTTGCTCGGATTCTTCCTCGTGGACGTTCGGAATTGAAGGGGAAAATTTGATGAAATCAAGGAGAAATTCGTGATCAATCTTGCTCCAATTTCTTCCTAATCGAGTCTAAACGCGGGGGGATCACGATGAACTAGAGATCTTCCTCGAAACTCGCGTAATTTCTTCACGAGTTGATCAAAAGTTCAAGAACAAGAGAAGATATTTTTTTAGTTGGTTTGATTAATAGATTGATATAAGAGGAAGGAAATGTCCTAAGATTAACACATAAACCCTAAATGTCGGTCAATCCATCTAATCGTGATGCAGTCATCATTAGTCTACGGGAGCTTGAATTACTGCCCAAGCTTGGCGTTTATCACAGTAGAATAATGAGCTGAATAAGCAACTAGAACTCGCATAGTATCAACCTTGCCCCCTATCCTCAGTCCTCACGGGGCTAAGACCCTAGCCCTAGCCTTGAGCGGGGATCTCAGTGACAAGGCCCTCTAACTTTCTCGAGATCGATTCAACTGATGGTGATTAATTCTAAATAAGATAAGAAGATAAAACTTGATCCACCGATGCTCCCTTGGCCTTTCGACACGAAACACTCTTGCCATGGAACAAGCGATCACAAAAGAGGATACAAAGAAGAAATTCAGGTATCTAGATGCACTCGGTTCGTCACGCCGCAAAATCCTAGATACCAGGTGAACACACAAGAACATAAGAAGAACAAACGATAATTAAACATACCTAGATAGTTGATCCCCAGCAGCCTTGATCCCAATGGCCAACCTCCAAAAGGAGGCTAATTAGAAGATGAAAAACAAGGTCTTCTCGTGCCCTATTTATGGAGCAGAAGGCATGGATGGAAAGAGGGGAGAGAGAGGAAGTTGCCCCCAAAATTTCGGCTTGATCCGCCTTTTGGATCGCCAGATATCGCGTATGGAAGTTGGAGAAATCTGAGCCATTGATTTAATTCTCTCTCTTACTTTGACTTGGCACCGATTGATAATGTGGCGTTGATTTCTGTGCCTCGATTTCCATGAACAAGGAATAACTGTTGCTCTGATCCGCGTGAAATGAGTCCTTGAATCATTGCATGACACGTCGCATCATCGTTAGCGATCCGCGTGAAATGACTCCCATAATCATGGCCTGACACGTCGCATCATCGTCACCGATCTGCGTGAAATGATCGTTCAATCATGGGCCGACAAATCACGTCATTCGTCAGCGATCTCCTGAAATGCTCTTGTCCAATCCGCCTTTGCCACGTCATCCTCGCACCTACAAAAAAAAAGAAAAAGAAAAGCCATCTTTGTCTTATTAGACGGGAGAAAATCACTCCTTTTTTTTCATTGGCCGCCGCCTCCTCGACTGGCGTGCATCGAGTAAGGTGGAAGAAAGACACTTTTGTCTTATTAGGCGGGGGAAAAGTCCCTCCTTTTTTTTCATTGGCCGCCTCCTCCTCGACTGACGTGCATTGATTTAGGCGGGAGAAAGACCTTTTTGTCTTATTAGGCGGGAGAGAGTATTTCCATTTTCATTGCCCGCCGCCCTGACTGACACGTCTCGGTTATAGAGGTGTCAGTCAAAACAAAACGCGTGCCCAATCATTGGGTCAACGTCCAATGATTGGAGCACGTTTAAATTTCTGAACTTGGACGATTCAAATCGTGACACGTGTCGCGATCTGATTAAATCTGCAAAAGGCTTAATAAATTATTATGAAAATTATAAAATGCCTTTAAATAAATCCAAAATTATATTCTTACTTTAAATATTTATTTCTCTATGATTCTGAAGTCGAAAAATTACCAAAAAATACCAACAAATCAGGAAAAATAGGAATTTTGCTGTAAAGCCGGAATTAATCATTTCCTATGATGATAACATGCATAAACAGTTGATTTAGTCCAAATAAGCATGTAAAATGCATGGTTTTAATACATTAAATAACATGTTATCGGAGGCCCATTAAAAGCTTTTTAGGCCTTGGGAGAATCCCTAGGACCTGACACATTTGCTAGAAAATCTCCTAAGGACCACAAATATTTATGACATGTCTTGGAAACTAAAAATTTCTTTCTACAGAGGCCTGACAAGGCCTAGAAAAATTAGCTTTTTCTTTTTCAGTCATGTCTCTAACACATGCATGCTGTCAAAGTTGTATTTTCAAGACTTTTGTGTTGTCTTTTCATGGGTCAAATCATTTGGAAGACCCTTTACTTTTTGAGGCCTATATAAGGCCCCCATTGTAACCCCATGAGAACATAATTTGAAGTTATCCCTTTTTGACAGCTCTGCTTTCTTCTCTTGAGTGTTCTCCCTGTAAGAGAGTGCTCTGTGCTTGTGGATTCAAGTACACCCCTTGTGGATTCAAGGGTTGAAGAGGTTAGTTCTGTGGACTCAAAACCTAACCCTTCTTGAAGATCAAAGTTTGTTGATTCAAAATTCTGTTCTTGATCTATCATGCGCTAAGGTTGCATAAAAAATCACTCAATTTAGATAAGTATTCATGGAAAAATCAAGGAGTGAAATAAGGAGAGAAAAATTGATTGTGAAGAGGGAGAGAATGATAAAATTTCATAAAATTAAACTAATATACTAATCAAAATTAAAATCTAATGGTATAAGATGAAAGATTAAAAAGAAAAAAATGTAATCTAATCCAAAATGGTGCTCAAAATTACCCAATTATTGCCAAATCAAGACTTTCATTTCACACTTTGAAAAATGAAAATTCAGAATTTAAGTGACGAATTCTTCCTTCAGAAAATTCAAAATGAGTCTAGAAGACAAAAAACAAGAGATTCAAGGATTATGATATCCAAAAGGTTTGATCAATTGAAAATCCGAGAATGAATTACACCGTCAAAGAGAGGGAGTATAAATAGGAAAAAATTGGACATGGCTGTTCTATTTGACTTTTGATATTTGATTAATAGCCCAAATGAAATGACATGATATAAATAAAGAATATTAAGTCCCATCCATCTGATCATAGATGGAGCATCATGATTAGGCCACATCACGTGTAAAAAAGAAGTATTGCGAAACGACAACTGTTTGATCTTCATTGGGTGCATTCAATCCTCAATCTTATAACTCCTTTGATGGATGGTTAGGATTTAATCACCATTTGTGAAATTAATCGTCACCAAATTAGAGTGCGCCATGTACCTCTCCCGAGTAAGTGAAAATTAACATTTTGTATTTAATCATGTGATCCATTGCCTCCCATTGTGTCACATCACCTATATAGGAAAATAAAAATATAGTCCACATTGAAGAAATTTGAGAAAACGACATCTTTAAATAGAGAAGCATCTTAATGCGATTAGTTTATGCCTTTTTAAAAGTGCTTAACCACTAATGACACACTCACACATGCGTCGTGCCTGAACCACATGGCACACACATATGTTGCCATGCGGCGACACGGAAGCACAAATGCCACATCATCAGCCACGTCATTGTGTGCATAATAATTTAATTTTTAATGTAAATCAAATAAATCTATAAAAATTCATAAAAATTTCAAAAAAATCCCCAAAAATTGAAAAATTTGTAACTTTCAAAATATAACTCCATTTTATTTCATTTTTTTTATTAAAAATTAAATAACCTAATTTTCTATAATTTTTAATTTAAGAAATAACAAGAGAATAATTTTCTAACTAAAAAATACACTCATTTTGTTTGAAAGATAAATTAGAAAAATAAATGAGTATATAAAAAATGTTTTCTCTCATTATTTTGAAGTTTAAAAACTCAATTATAATCTCAAATTTAAAATGAGAGTAATCTATATTAAAATTTTAAATTTAATTATGCATGATTATTCATTTAAATAATACATTTTGAGATTATAATTTAAATTGCATAGAATGATGAATATGCACTTGAAGTCTGATAACATGCATACTAATATAATGTTTTATGCCTTAATTGCATTAATTGTCATGTAATTACAAGTATATGTAGAGTAGAGAAAATATTACCAGTAGGTGATGGTGGAAGGAAGAAAAAGAGTAGAGAATTTTTGTTCATGTGATGGAAATTTCATTCCTTTTGGCGAGAGTGAGTAGGACAGAGACAAGAGAAAGGAGAGAGGAGGAGAGGGAGTAGGGAAAGCACTCGTCTGTGCACACTTGTGGCTGCTCATGTGCACCGCCTATGTTTGCTCATGCCTGAATTCACATGTGCATGTGCATCCAAGAGAGAGAGAATAGAGAGAGAGAGAGGAGCAGAGCAATGTGAAGCAGAAAAGTGAGAAGAAGGCATGAATGAGGAGAGTATGAGAAGAGGAGGAAGAATAAAAAGTGGGGGAGAAAAGAAGAGGGAATATCCTCCTCCCCCTCATTTGTGCACATGCATGCTCAAGGGAGCGAGGGGGAGATATGGGAGAGAGGAAGAGAAGAGGAGGAAGGAATCTCCCCTCCCCCTTACGTGCACATATGAACACGATGGAGCAAGGAAGAGCGGGATCGAGGAGAGAGGGAGGCAGTGACGGCGATGGGAATGTGGATGCAGTGGAAGGTGGAAGAAGAGAGAAGGGAGAGGAGACAAGGATGTAGTAGCAGAGAGGGAGGTGGAAGAAAATGCACCATTAGTGATTAAGCGCCCTTAATAGGCTTGAGCTAACCACATAGTTGATTTTCATATTTATCCAATAAATTTTTCCTTGATTTCTTCCAAGTGGGACTATGTTTCTTTTTATTCTATTTTGGTGACATCGTACGGTGTGGATCATTCGATTTTTATCGTTAATTGAGACTATTGATGCTCACTTTACAAGAGGGATATGTCGTGCACTGCGATTGAATGTCGATTCGACTTATAACTCATGATAAATCATGGCCATTTATCACGAGAGTTATAACGATTGAGATTAAATGCAATTGGTGGACTCATTGAGACTCGTGGCTCATTCAAAAGTGTAAGATTAAGATCCAACATACAAGATCACTTGATGCTTCCTCTTCACACAATGACGTGGAAAAATCTCAACGCTTCATGTGAATCCAACAAGCATGACTTAAAGGCATCAAGTTGACTTCCTGGTGTTTCATTTGGACTGATGATTCAAGATGAAGCATTGATCGAATGACCACACTCAAATTTCTTCAATTTCTACTCACTCTTTTTGATGAAAAATATATCCTTGTATGTTTTGATTAATTAAACCTTTTGGACATCTCAATATTTGAATATCTAGTTTTCTTCCTCTTCTATACTCATTTCCACGACCGAGGAAGGTTTGAAATCAAGATTTCATCGAGGGAGAAGGAAGAATTCATTGCTTGGACTTTGAATTTTTGTTTTTCGAAATGCAAAATGAAAAGCCTTGATCCGGTGATAAATTAGATCATTTTGAGTGCGATATTGGGTTAGATTATATTAGGAATTTGATCAATTTCTATCTCTTTGTGATCGTTTTCTCTCTCTTTATTTTGCTCCTTAACATATCTACGAATATTAATCCAAATTGAGTGATTTTTAATTCCGTGGATTATTTTTGAAGTATTATTTCTAAAAAATTAATTTCCCTAATTTCTCATCTCAATTCATTGTTCGATTTGATCAAATTTTGAATACATCTTTAAAAAATCCCTTATTCTCCATGGATTCAACCCTTACGATTATCATAATCAATTCATGAATAATTATCTAAATTAGTGAGCTTTGAAATTTTTTGACACGAGAAAGTGTGTTTTTCAATGATCGTAGTAATTACAAGAGTATATTGTATGTTATGAACACACTCAATCATAGAGGATATCGTTATAAGTAAAATCCCTTAGTATTCTATGAATAATTTATAGATTTGAACTTTTCTCTTCATATTATTTTAAGAATAATTTAACTCCTCTAAATCAACCAACTCGCTTCCATCTTGTGGTTACCTCCCCTAATTGACTTAAGAGATATCTCTCATACCCTTTAGCCTTCCTCATCCACATTGGTGTTGTCTTTCCCTGTGATACCCTTGGATTAAGCTAGAAGCATGGGTCACACAAATACTCTGGTCATCTATGGTTTCCTAGTTAATAAAAGAAGTATGAAGACAACCTCTCAAACAAGCAAGAGTATTGGGTTACTTCATATTCAAATATGATGATTTGACTTTAATGATTTTTCCCAATCTTATATAACTCAAGATTCGATAATACGGACGTGGTGGACTCTAAAGATTTGTCAACTACGGATTGCTTTGTACACATGCTTCCATCTAAAACTTAGATTTCATATTGTGGCATCTGAAGAAAAAAGAAAGCTGAAAACCTTCTTTGTTTATGTCTATATTTTAAGGTCACTGGTCTTTTGCTTAATCCCCAAAGTGTTCGTTAAATTTAATACTATAATTTATTTTCCAAATTAATCATAGGGAAAGTATTTATTGACTGTGATATGGCTACCCAGAGAGTCTCCAATCTCTAGTATATGCCATATTTTACATAATTGTTGAGTGGCTAGCTATGGAGTCTCTAGCATCATTTTATATAACCATTGACGCATACATATATAACCATTGAGCACTTGGAGCACCCGTATTCATCTTGAAAACATTTCAATGGGTCTCTTCTGCGCATTGGATCTAATTCATGAGCATCGTGTTTATGTTTGCCGTATTCAGTGATCTGCATTTTCTATGTTGGACGGGAAAGAGAAACGTTATTCTGTCCATGTCACATAACGACTGCACCACGACGTCGTGCAAGAAAGGAAGATGGAGCGAGAGAGGAAGAGTGAGATGCGCCTCGGCCCATCAGATGTGAGGTCTCAGGGCGGCCGGGAGACAGAGAGCAAAGACGGGAGAGAGATATGCGGGTAGTTCCGCCAAAGACGGGAGTCGGGTAGGAGCCACAGCGACGAGCCTGAGAATAAAGCCCACCGGGGTCCTCCGCGGAACCACACGAAAGAAGTGCACAAGAGAACCCAGAGGAAGAGCCAAGGTAATGGCGCGGTACAGAGAGGATTCGCCTTGCCCGCCGCCATCGGCTTCCCCGAAGCGCCGCCAGATGACTTCGCCGCAGACTGCCTCGCGTCGTGACCGTCATCATCGATCCAGAAGCAAGGACGGGAGCTCTTCTTCCGTTCTTCTGTTCGAAAGGAAGGTCTACAAAATCAACCGGAAGATGATCAAGGACGGGCTTCGACTCGTGGCAGACAAGGCTGCGGCCGTAACGCGGCTCACGAACGAGGACGAGAGAGACCTCGCGGACAGCGGGCGCGGTGTCGAAATGGTGATCTTGGACGAGGGGGGCCGCCGGTACTCCGTCTTCTGGCGGCGCAGTCTCATTGCAGGCAACTTCGTCGTCTGCGGCGGCGGGTGGGCCCAGTTCGCGAAGAACCACCGCCTGGACTTCGGAGACGTTCTCCGCTTCTCCTTCTGCAGCTCCCGGCCCAGGGAAAGCTCGGGGAAGCTCTATCTCGGCGTCGGCGTCACCAAGAATCAGCCGATCGTCGTCGCGGAGCCGGCCGCCACCCCAACAACAGCCCCGGCCGTCGCCGCCAAGCCTCGGAGCGCCGCCGTGGCCGCTCTGGCGGCCTTCTTTATCGCGCCGACTGCCACCGCTTCCGGCGCTCCCAAGTAGAAGCTGCTATCAATGTGTGAAGATCGTTCATGGCGACCATGCATTCGTGTACTCCTCCTACACTGTTCTCGTCACAAAACTCCAGCAATGTTATAGGATTTTTTTTCTTGACCTGGGCCTCTCTTGAATACGGAGACTTCATAGGAAACGTTTAGGAAGTTGAAACGAAATCTCTGCCACGGGTCCATCGTGGGATGATACAGCTCTTCGAGATGGTTTTCATAAGATTTCTTTCCTTTTTTTTTACCTTACCACATTTTTCTAGATGACAGAGTCAACGTTCTTATTCGATCTTTGAAATGTTGATGATCGCCGAGATAGTCGCTTTATTGAATAGCTCGATGATCGTTTTCTATGCATGTCTTCGGAAGACGATGCAGCTCTTCCAAACGGGTTCTTCAAGATGGGCTCTTCAAGATGCAGCTCTTCAAGATTTCTGACCATATCACATTGCCCTAGATGACAGAGTCAACGTTCTCTTTAGATCTTTGAAATGTTGATGATAGTCGCTTTACTGAATAGCTTGATGATCGTTTTTACTTAAATTTGGAGGGAACAGAGAGAGTGCCCTCGATATCAGTTCACCAAGCCGGATTAGTCAGAATGATTACATCTTTCCCTACTAAATTTTCCCTTCTACCGTGCCCTATGGATTGACTTTCTCCTTGCATAGGCTGAGAAATCTTGCAACAGAAACACAAGAGAAATGTTCATATTTGGAAGATTACAGTGATCTTTTTGTAGTTCAGTTCCTTGAATAGGAAAGGTTAGGGCGCCTGCCAAGCCTCCAGGTCACCAATGTCTCCTTCAGTAGCTCAACATGTGGGTCGTAAAGCAAAGTTAGTACTGGACATAAGAGAGATGTTGAAACAGGGAAAACTGGTCAGAACTATCTTCATTGGGAACTTAACATACCTCGGTGTGAGAAAGATGGACACATTCAGAAACGCTGACCATGACCAAAATTCGTGAGCACCGGGGCCGCTGCATATTGCACCAAGAAGTAGAAGCTGCAATTAGACAACTAAAGCACTCATCTAAACATGGCAATTTCAACCATATCAAATTTTGGAGTATAGGGTTCAAAGTGTAAACTATGATGTGATACACCCCACCTGTGATCGTGGCATAATTTCCAATGTAACAGCATAATTTCCAAAGTTTCGATGACATTCAAGATCCACATAGTTTAATTCCAGATGAAAGATCTACGGAAAACCCAAACTGAGAGAGATAGGCAAGATGAGAGGGATAGCAGAGGTTGTAGACTGAAGGAACAGGGGACCCAGGGAGAGAGAGAGGGGTAAGGGTTGAACCAAGAGCTAGAGAGGGGGGTACTGTATACTTTCTGGCCTTGAAGATGGACAAGTATTTCCTGATATACTCCTAGTGGGCTCATAAACGAGCCCATCCCATTAGATTGGGATGAGGTATTGTATCACATGACAGCCATACCCATAAAGTTAACATATACAGAGGCAGAAACTAAAGAAACAACTTCACCTATATGTTCCTGCTAGACATCAGAGACGCGCATACGATCATGAGCTGTAGCAATTTTTGTACAAGAGAATTGAATCGGAGCTCAAGAAAGCAAAAATCATGAGCTGTAGGAGTAGAAGCTGGGAATTTTTGTACAAGAGACAATTATAAGCTACAGTTGAGAATATTGACAGTACCCTTTCACATGCCAGTTAGCTGATGACAGCGAGTTAGAAATATAATTTTCCAAATATAAGATGAATTACGTTATCAAATATGATTTCCCCAAATTGGATAAAAAGATGCCACCTAGGATCCGTGGCTACCTTGACAAAGACTAGCCAGACAGCGTGTCTGGTTGATCTCTTTGTCATTTAGACCGCCATTTATTCTGAGACACTGGACATAAATTGGAATAAAAAAGAAGATCGGCCTCTTCGTTCTTACTTGTCCGAAACATTGATTTTTAAGAGAAGCTGATGAATCTTAACCTTCACATGGGAGGTAAAACAATAAAATCAGCCAGCAAGACTCCAAAAGTCATAGCCCACCGACCAAAAGTCATAGCCCACATTAAAAATCGGCCGTGAAAACTCCAAAAATTAAAGCACATTCACCAAAAACTTGATATATATAACAATCTAAAAAACGATGATAAAACAGTATTAACGATAATAATAATAACGACAAAAACAAAAATAAAATCAATATAAATAATAATGATTACCCATCCAAGATCTAACCTGAGTTCCCCATTGACCTTTGAGACAAGAATCCGGAGAGATTGTACGGTCTCTACCGCGCATCAGCTCTCAAAGTCCTTCAATTTCATGATCTTCGTACACATATATCTTGAGGGGCAGCTGAGATCCGTGCGGATCCTCCTTCTTCTCGGTCGGAGCACATCCGCGATACGTCGAACTGAAATTCGAAGGAGCCGAAGGAGGGAAAGCTCGACGGATGATCCTGGCGATGAACGCGGTGAGCACGACTAACGGAAGAGCTCCGATCTGATGTCCTCTGCAACAAGTTGGGGTTCCTGCTAGCGTTCGGAACTCCCATACTCTATCCAGAATGAGAAGAGTGAGAGTGGATGGAAGGAGAGTGTTTTTAGTAGAACCCTTAGTGGAAGTGTAGCAGGCGACTCTGGCCGGTCGGGTTGACGGTGTCCGGTTCGTGACTCAGACCGGTATAAACGGTAGTATGTTATTACTATTATTAAAAAACTATGATAGATTTAAAGAATGGACTAATCTTCAAGAGCCTACATCTCTACTTGATGGACTAGTTTTGGTTCCAAAAGGGATCGTGCTACCTTTGCACCAACTTCCTACTCTCTCTCCTTTTTTATCTGTAGGCCTCATTTTCTCTCTCAAAGAGAGTAGAGGGAATGTGACAGAAAGACTAGATGTTGAAGTCTCAAAGAGAGTCGAGGGCCTTAATGTGCTTGACATGTTGCCTTTGTTGTCACATACAAACCGTTACATTTCCCTTTTTAGAATGACTATAGTATAAGGATTCACAATAAAAACACACCCTAATAATGCTCTTTAATCAAAACATACCTTCCACAGCTTGTACATTTTGCCAGGACTTGGCGTCTTGCATCCAACATGACAAATCAATAGAAAGGAGAAGAAACTCACAAGAATTTATCTTCCGTACGTGAAGAATGACCAATCGGTGCCTTCTTTCCTCTCGGTTAACCAATGCTATAAGCACACAATGAAATACTAAAGATCGTAACCTTCCTCCCAATTAATTCCACGCAATCATTAACTAGGTGGAAGAAGTAATTTTGGCCCAAAAACAAGGCCTCAAAACTTCAAGCAAAAAACCCCAAGAGAAGAGCGCTTTATAAAAGTTTTTAGGCTTGAAATGGCCTTTAATGGTTTGTTTCAAGCCTCAATTATCTAGTTGGGTGGTGAAGCATTGCAGGGGCTTATATTTTTCCTCGACATTGCCTTAAAATCATGAAGAAACCACTCATAAAGCTCTGATTAGGCATTGTTGAAGCCTAAACTTTGGGAACATCTTAAATGCTTAGAATTGTGTGTTGGGAATGTCCAATGAGTGCTTTATATAAAGATTTCATTCAGAGAATAGGAAGAATCTGCCTCTTGAACTCTTAATTTTTGTTCTTTAAAACACATAATGAAAAGCCTTTATTTAGCAACTAATTGGATCATTTCCAATGCGATTTTGGGTTAGATTATATGTTTTCTTCCTAATATTTTGTTCTACCATTAGATTTTAATTTGGATCAGTAGATTAGGTTAATTTAAAGCATCTGCATAATTTTCTCTCTTGTTGCGATCAATTTTTCTCACCTTCACTCTTTGGTTTTTTTGTGGATACATATTCGAAATGCGCAATTTTTTATTCTGTGGATCCCTCATTAAGTTCTCTATCTTATAATACTAATTTTACTAATTTCTCGCGTCAATTCATGTCCAATTTGATCAATTTTTTTAAGGCATCTCAAAAGTTTTCTTAATTCTCCATGGATTCAACCCTTACTCACCATTATGCAAATCAATTCATGATTAAATCCTCAAATTAGTGAGTTTTAAAATTATTTGATGTGTGGACGTATATTTTTTATGATTTCCTAATCTCGCCTTATTAGAGAGAGAGAGAAATTGATTTAATCAGAAATTTTGATTAAGCCATCTAATCAAAGTGTCCAATCTAATGTTTGACATTGCGACACATCAACTATGAAATAATGGAGGCAAACAAAGTATCACATAGGTAAATTTTTGTGGACTACAAGCCAATCACAATTACTATCTCATTTATGTTCATTTAAATAAAAATTATTTATTATTATTATTGTGAAATGCTTGTAATGAAGTCTATCAACAAAAGGAATGACTAAATGAATTATAATAAGACAATAGAGTAACGATCACTAGTCTTTGAACATATATTATAAATATTCTTATTCAAGGGAGATTTGAGACGTACATCAAATTATTAGGAAAGAATAAGATTATCTTATTATACTCAAATGATGAGTATGGCTGATCCTATGACCATCAATGTGGATTCACCAAGGATAGATTATGGGTGCTTTTTGGAGAAAGAGTTCACCAAATTGATTCGTATAAATCCTTAAATGGTATTGTACCTATTTATCAATCAAGTTGATTCATATTATAGTTATATATGTGATACTTTGACTTGAGGTACTAATGAACTCAATTTTGAGGTATTTTTAGTTATTGACGAAACGAATGCGTATGGTCGTTGAAAACACACGATGTCGTGTCAAAACAAAGTCCAAACTTACCAATTTAAAGATTAATTCACGAATTGAAGGGTTGAATCCACGGAGAATTAGGGAATTTTGAGAGATATCTTTGAAATTTGATCAAATCAGACGACGAATTGAGATTAGAAATTGGGCAATTTATGATATTAAGAAAGATAACTCAATTGCGAATCCACGGAATAAAAAATCGAGTGATTTGGATTTGAATTCGCAAAGTAATCGAAGTTTGAAAATGAGAGAAAATTTGATTGCGAAATTTGATTAAAAACCGAAATTAAAACCAAATTAAACTTAATCTACGATTCAAAATGTAAATCTAATGCTAAATAACGAAAGATTAAGATTAAAACACGCAATCTAACCAAAAATCGCGCTCAAAATGATCCAATTAATCGCTGGATTCATGGCTTTTCATTCCGCGATTTCGAAGACGAAGATGGCGTTCAAGATGTGATTTCTCCTTAATCCCTCAATCAATTTTTGATTTCAAATGCTTCTCGGACGCGGAAACGTGTCAAGAATGTAAAGAAATTAATTGACTCTCGAATTATGGTGTCTAGAAAATTTGATTTCGCTCGAAAATCCAAGGTTATCTTTTCCGTCGTGAAGAATATTGAATTTATAGAGGATTTTGGGCGTAACCGTCGGATGAGACGGTTCATCGCGATCAATGGTCCAGATGACGCACCCGTTGACGAATCGTCGAGTTTAAGTTGCGTTCGTCCGATCGCTGATGGAGCGTTGAGATGCGTCCACATCATGTGAAGAAGAGAATGCGTCGTTTCAATTGTCAGTTGGATCTTCATCGGGCGGTCATGATTAATTAGAAGGTCCACCGATCGCGATTAATCGTGACCGTTATAACTCCCTTGATGGACGGCTGCGATTAGTCTCTATTTAATCAAATCGTCTCCTCTTAAGATGATGCCACGTACCCCTTGAGTAAGTGACATCCGACGCGTGTGATTAAATCACGCGATCAGACGTCTTAAACATCGCCACGTCACTTGAAATAAAAAAATAGAAGAAGATAGTCCCACACAGAATAATTTAATGCATTTTATCGGGTTTATAATGTATACGGATTTAAGCGGTTAGCTTAAATCCGATTACGGATGTTGATAACCTATTCTAAAATCCGCGCATACGTGTCACACACATATGTCACGCGCACACGCACACACGCGTGTCCACGTGTCACGCAGAGACACATGCGCACGTCGCCACGTGACATCGCTCTGCTACTTCAGCGTGCGTAATATAAAACCCTTTTTTTATTCTTTTAATTAATTTAAAACCGAAAATATAGTTAAATAAATTCAGAAAAATTCCAGAAAATTCTGAAAAATTATAAAAATCATAACTATCAAAATACAACTCTAAATTAATTCAAATTTATTTTGTTGGATCGGAAATTGAATAATCTATCATTATAAAAAGTCAAAAATATTAAAATATTAAGAGAATGAATTTTAATTAAATAAATACACTCATGTATCTTATGAAATAAATTTGTAAAAATACATGAGTGTTAATAAACATCATTTCTCTTATCATTAATCATGAAAACATCATTATGATCTTAAATATAAATAGGATTAGAATTACATTTTTTTAATTCTGTATAATAATCCATAAATTAATGTATTTTTAGATCATAACATGAAATTATGTAAAATGATAGAAATATACTTAAAATATGATAACATGCATACAATTTGAAGAATTAATGCTTTTATTTGCATTAATAATCATGTAAATTCATGTATAAAATGCATGTTATCAGTTATTATTGTAGATTAAATTTGTGCAACAATATTTATACTTTCCTCATTTAATATAGGTTGAAGTAAGTGCTGAATCCCTAGGGATCCTAGGTAATGTGATTAGTACTTTGTAGAGAAAAGGGATACCTTTATAGGGAAAACAATGGTATACGAGATTTTAGAGAAATATGGTAGGATGAAAAAATGGAATATTGTACGAAAAAATTATAAATATAAATGTAGATATTTATATAATATGATAAATAGTGCAAATAATGTAGTTTCTTTGATGGCTGCAAAAATAAGAACAAAAATACAAAAGCAAAGGAAAAAAATGGTAACAATAATCTTGGGGTGCCTCTTGAGAAGAGCAAAGTTTAATCTCTTGAGTCAAACGAAACCTAATGGAGCTCAGAAAGATCATTGGGGCTAGGGTGATACTGATAACACATCCTCGAGTGCCTTGACAATATGCATATTTACCTCATTTACTTGTTTGGGTGGCTCTGATGTCAAGTAAGGCTTGAGACGATGGCAATTTACCTTGAATTATTTGTCAGATTTAATGTTAGAAATGAGTGTTGATCCCTCCTCAAACAACTCCAGAACCACATATAGACTGTCCCATCGTGAGCACAACTTCCTTCAAAAGAGCTTAAGGCAAGAATTATAGAGCCAGACCTTATCATTGACTTGAATGGTTTTTCTTGTAATGTCCTTATCGTGAAACATCTTGGTCTTCTCTTTGTAGATCTGTGTCTTCTCATATGCGTTGTGCACTAGCTCTTGTAACTCATGAAGTTGGATAAGTTTGTATTTTCCTGCTCCATCTAGAGATAAGTTGAGCTTCTTGATAGCCCAATATAATTGATAACATGCAATTTCATGCATTACTATCATGCATCTTGTGCACTTTTTATTGAAAATCTAATCATAAATGCATGTTATCATGATTTAAAATGATTTAAATGATAATTTTCATGTTTAAGAGAATATTCTTGATTTTTGCATAAATTAATAATATTTTTTAAGCATTTAACGACATCGATTCTTTATCAAGAATATTAATTTTTTAAAAATAAAATTTCTTTTTATTTTTAAGATTTTTCTAAGAGATTTTTAGAAATTAAAATCATTGAAAAATGATGTTTTGATATAGAAAATTAATTAAAAAAATAAAGTAAAAGAGAAAAAAGATAAGAGAGAGAGACTCTCACTCTCTCTCCCCCTATCTCTTTCCCTCTCTTCAGATCATTCTCTCTCTCTCTCTCTCTCTCTCTCTCTCTCTCTCTCTCTCTCTCTCTCTCTCTCTTTTTCCACTCTCTTTCCCGCTCTCCTTGTTTCCGCTCTTCACACTTTCCTTCCGCGATCGCTCTCCCTCTCCAGTAATCTCTTCCTTTGAATTTCTCTCTTTCTTCTTCCTCTCCCCCTTTCTCTCTCTCTCTCTCTCGCTCTCCCTCTCCCCGTTGCGCCCCTCTCATCTCCTCCTTTATTCATTTCTCCTGAATTTCTCTCTTTCTTCTTCCTCTCCCTCTTCTCTCTTTCTCTACATGCGCCTCTTCCTCTTCTTCCCACGCTCCATTTCCCTTTCTTCCTCACTTTCTCCCCTCTCTCTCCCACGATCTCTCTCTTGTCTCCTTTGACGCACGTGCATGCGACACCTCTTCTCTCTCCCATTCCATCTTTTCTTTTCTCTCTCATGATGCCTCTCTTCCCTTCCCCACGCACGCATGCGCGCGTAAGGGGGGGGGGAAGAGATCTTCTCTCTCTCTCTCTCCCCCCCCTCCTCTCTCTCTCTCGCAACGGAAAATTCCATCGCGGACAAGAGGGTGAGAGAGGAGAGGCGTGCGACCTCTCCTCTCCTTCTACCTCCTTTCCTGCACGCACGCATGTGCCCATGTAAGGGGAGGGAGGAAGGAGGAAAATCCTCATCTCCCCTCGTTCCTCCCCATATCTCTCTTTCTCTCTCTCTCTCTCGTGACGGAAGAAATTCTTCTATCACAAAGAGACGCACGCCACCCTCTCTCATGAGAGAGAGGCACGCACGTGTTTTCTCCCAACTCTCTCTCTTTTTCGTAATATTTTACATCACCGAGTCTTCCTCCTCCGTGCTTCTCTCCATCGAACGAGAGAGCAGAGAAAAGAAAGGAGAGAGAAGATCAGCTCAATAGTCCAAATTGCTCCAAATTTAAATTGAGATATCTCATGATCCTGATTGAGTTAGGGGCTGAAATTTCATGGGCATGATCGTCATTTCAAGCTCCGGGAATTTTCTAGGGCTGATTTAAATTTTAAGATTAAAAAGTGAGGAGAATGATTGTTTATTTATTTTCCACTAGAATTGACTAGCCAAAAAAAGAAGGTAGAGATTGACCATTCTTCATATATGGAATACCATTTTTAGTGAGCTTCTTCTCTTATCTTTTTATTCTTCGTGTTGGATGTAAGATGCCTAGCCCGGGCAAAATATACGGGCTCTCGAAGGTATATTTTGATTAGAGAGCATCACTATATATGTTTTCATCATGAATACTTAGATTAGGATCATTTTTTTATCCATCTTTTCTTTTTTCTCTTTCTTTTTATCCATATTTCTATATTTACAAACTTTAAAAACCACTTTTCCACCATCGATCAAAGGTTTTCAAATCTTCGAAAGGAGTTTGGAAACGTTTGATTAGCTCATTTCATTTCCACATACATCTTCTTCCTTTCATCGATCATTTCCGCTTTCTAAATGTAAAAATACCAAAAAATCTCTTCTAATTTCAATCTTTTAACCTTCCTCATGGATTCGACCTTGACTCACCACTATTCTAGATTTAAAATCTGAATGTGAAGAGTTGAGAATAAATTTGTTTGATATGTAAATTTGCACATTCAACTACTGTATTTTTACGCTTATCAACATTCTATGCTCAAGCTCAACTGAAAGGTGACACGCTTTCCCAAAAATGAGCCAAAAAGGAGCCAGAAAGGAGACATCCTAATAGGTGTCTTGTAAGTAGTCCGATACTCCTATAATGCATTAGGAAGCTTGTGTGCCCAATCCTTCTATCTAGTTGAATTTTTTTTAATATATTGTTGACTTATCTATTGCTCACTTCAATTTGCCCATTCACCTGGGGGTGATTTGTTATGGTGACGTGATAATGTACTCCATACTTCTTCAATAATGCACAAAAGTGTGCATTATTGAAGTGTGAGCCTCTGTTGCTGATGATGGCCCTCGGACATCCATATCAAGAGAAGATGTTCCTTGTGATGAATCTGAACACCTCTTGATGGTTGTTTGTCCTAGTGGGGATACTCTCAACCCACATAGACACATAATCCACTGCCACAAGAATATACTCTTTTGCGTATGAATGAGGAAAAGGTCCCATGAAGTCATCTTTTTTATTGAATCTCCACCTCAAGGATAGGCCTAAGTGGCATCTCATCTCAGTTAGAGATATTTAATACTTCTTGACATTGTAAGTGCACCATGCAAAAATGGTGGGCATCTTTGAAGATGGTGGGCTAATAAAAAACAAACTCTTGAACAACCACTACCATCTTGCTCCCCAAAATGTAAGGCTAGAACTTTTATAAGGCATAGACCACTGCCCTTAGCTCCTTCTCTGTCGTCGTGTAGTGCATCTGAGCTTTGGCAAGTATATTGCTCGCAGACATATAGTAGTTGGTTTTTGCTCCATCCACTCCATCCACGATCCCTAACCCACAATTGCGATTGAATTGATCCAATTAATCACCAGAATCAAGGCTTTTCATAAAAAATCCGAAATTATGATTGTGGAGTTCAAGTGTCAATTTCTTCCTCGTCGATCATCCAAATCTTGATCTTAAGCACTTAGTGGACGCGGAAATGAGTCTAGAAGCGATTGGGATCAAGAGATTCAAGAGATTTGGTGTCTAAACAGTTCAATTTAATTGAATTGCTCTCGAATACTTTACAAATGCGAAGAACATCTCAATTTATAGGAGATTTGGGCGTAACCGTTCGATTAAATGGATCAATGGCTCTGATGAAATGCATGATCGCAAATCGTTACCGTTAAGTCGTGGCCGTTTGATTGGGATCAGACGCTTGAGATGAAGCCACATCGCCGCGCGTTGTAAAATACTTCAAAATGCCTGCCGTCGGATCGCGATCGGACGCATCAGATGCGTTTTCCGCGATTTAATCTCGACCGTTATAACTCCTCACGCTGCCACGTCGCCTCCTCATCGCGATCGTTAATTGCGATCTGATCAGACGGCTCTAATCGCGCCACGTCACCTGCGCGCTTAAAATAAATTGAAACTTCGATTTTAAATTAGAAAAATTGATTTTTAATTCCAGAAAATCTTTTGAAATTCATTAAAAATTCAGAAAAATTCTGGAAAAATCCCTAAAAATTAGAAAATTCATAACTTTCAAAATATAACTCCAAATTAGTCCGAATTTCTTTCATTTCATTAGAAATTTAATTATCTATCATTCTAAAAAGTCAAATTTAATAAATAACAAGAGATTTAATTTCTATTTCAAAAATACATTCATTTCTTAAGATTTAAACTTCAGAAAATTAAATGAATGTTTATAAAAAATGATTTCTCACATTATTTAACATTAAAAACTTCTTATAATCTCAAGTAAGGATATGTTATAAAATAATTAATCCTAAATTAAAGTATTTTGAGATTATAATTACTTTTTCATAGAATGATAGATAAATACTCATAAATATGATAACATGTATAGGAATAAAACTTTTTATGCCTTAATATGCATTAATAATCATGTATTATCATGTCTATTTAGCATGTTATCAATCACCAAAGAATTTGACGTAGTGAATCCGAGCGGTCATTGAAAACGCAACGACACGCGTCTAAACAATTTCCAAATTCATCAATTTTAAAAACTAATCACATATTAAGAGTATAGTGGTGAATAAGGGCAAATCTACAAATAACTAAGGTATTTTTGGGAAACTCGTTGAAATTCAATCAAATCAAACGATGAATTGAGGTAAGAAATTAGTGATTTTAAGAGATTTAGAAAGAGAATTTAAAGATGATTCCATGGAATAAAAAATCACTCGATTTGGACCAAGATTTGCGAAGAAATCAAAAAGCAAAATTTAGATAGAAAATTGATCGGGAAGAGAGAGAAATCTGAAATAAAATCTAAAATTATCCTAATTTATAATTCTAGATTACAATCTAATAATACAAGACGAAAGATTAGGAGGAAAACACATAATCTAACCCAAGATAGCGATCGATATGATCCAATTGATCGCCGGATCAAAGGCTTTTCATTCTGCGATGTCCAAGAAGATTGTCGAGCATTCAAGAGGTGAATTCTCTCTATTCTTTCAATGAAATCTCACTTTCAACAAGTCCTTGGACATGGAAATGAGTCTAGAAGAAGAAGAAAACGACAAATTCAAGGATTAAGATGTGTAGACAGTTCGATAGCTCGAAACATTCAAGAATCCTTCACGTCCTCGAAGAACATGTCAATTTATAGGGAGAATTGGGCATAACCGTTGAATCGACATTTAATCTTCAATCATGGCTCTAATGAAACACATTTGATGCGAATTGTTACGTTTAAATTGCGTCTATTCGATCGAAGATGAACCGCTGAGATTTCACCATGTCGCGCGTGAAGAAGAAACGCCAAGAAACGCTCGACGTCTGATCTTGATCAGATGCTTTGGATGTGTCCATTAGGCGGTTTTCATCTCAGCCGTTATACCACAGATAAACAGCTGAGAATAAACCATTTTAAAAAATGATTCCTCGACAAATCATTACGCCGAGGGTTGGTCAATCATGATCAATCATGAAAAGGTCGACGTCTTGATCGATCAAAGTGGTCTATGCGCTGATCGATCGTGGACTGACCGTTGATCGATCGAGGTCGAGGATCATTAATAGAAAAAATATATATAAATAATAGAGTTCCGAAACCTTCCGAATTTCTCTCACTCCCGCGGAAACTCTTCTTTCGCGATTTTGTTCTCTCTCTTACCGCTTTTTTGACGCTTACAGCTACGCAACCTCCTCTTCGGATTCCCTATTTCTGGCCGTCTCCTCATCTCTCCAGTTTCCCTTTTTGCTTCTATTTGTTCCTTCTAATTTCCCATTCGTCTATTTCAAGTTACGATTTTTTTCCTCTCGTTTCTCTTTATAAACTCTCGCCCCTCGCCTTATCGCGATCTTCTCCCCAACCTTACTCCCAATCTCTATTTCTCTTCTTCATGATCTCCCTCTTCCTCTTTCTCGGTCGTTCACGCTTCCTTTCATTTCATTCGCTCCCTTTCTCTAAATTTTCTCCGATCTTACCTCTCCTTCCTCTCCCTAATTCTTCTGCATTCGCTTTCTCTCTCTAATTCTCTCTACCTCTCTCTCGAATTTACCTTCTGTAGTTCTATATCTCTCGCTTTATCTCTCTCGCAACCTCACATTCTCTCTCGCGACCTCACGACTGCAATCTCTCTCCCTTGTCTTCTTTCTTTCTCTCTCCCTTTCCCTCTCACGGTTCTGCGCGTTATCGCTCGCTCTATCTCTCATTTCTTCGGTAATCTAAATTTCTACCTCTTTGCCTTATTCCCGTCTCCAATCTTTTCTCTAAATCTTCCTCTCACCCTCGCTCTCGTTCTCTCTCCCGAACTCCTTTCCGGCTTTATTTTCTCTTTTGTTTTCTCTCCATCTCCCACAAATTCACGGCAGTCCATTTTTCCTCTTTCTACTTCAGTTTCCTGACTCCCCTCTCTTCTACTTGTGCTCTCTCTTTCTAGCATGCGTTCATCTTCTTTCTCTCCCCTTCGCTCTCTCCCTATCTTGCTTGCGCCGTTCATTCTCTCTCCCACCTCAGTTTTCTCTTCTCTCTCTCTCACATGATCTCGCTCGCTCTCTCACCCTCATTTGCGATATCTCTCCCTCTCTCTCTAAACGATGCTCCCATTCATTTTCGTTGAATCTCATTTCCTCACTCTTTTTCAATCTTTCGTTGTCTATCTTTATCATTTCCGTATACCCTTCTCCATCTCCCTTTCTTTCAGAATTACATGAATGCTTTTTGGAGTTTCTCTCTCTGCACGTATAGCCTTCTCGCGTCCCCTCTATCTCTTGCTTCCCCTTTCGCTCTCGGCTATTCGGATTCGAAGTTCACTCTCCCTAAGTCTCTCTCTCATCCTTGCTCTCGCCTTCTCTCTTTTAGTCCCTCTCTTCTTGTGCATCTTTCTCCATCTTCTATATCGAATTCCTCTCGAGATCTTTCCCTTCTTTTCTCTTTTCTATCTGGACTTCTATCTCTATTCTCTACCATCCTCGGTCTCTCTCTGTGTTCTCTCTCTCCCATTTCTTTCTCGGCTGATTAATCTCTCGTTATTTACTCTCTTCCCTCGCACACGCTCTCGCATTTGTTCCCTTTCTATTCATCTATTTTCTAACTCTTTCTCTCTATTTATTTTCCCTAAAAAGGATCCCTATCTAGCTCTTTATTCCCTCCATTTCTCCCTTTGATTTCACCACCTTTCTCCCCTGATCTCCCAACCTCTCAACTCTTTCTCTCTTTATCCTACTCTCTTGCTTCCTTTCTTTCTCTACAGTCTAGATTTCCTTAATTATTCCTTCCATTACTCTTTGTATTTTGGGTTTAGGATTCTTGCATTTATAGGCTTATTTAAATCATCCATTAGGATTCCTTCCTCTCATAGTCAGCTCGGAGAGTTGACCACCAATCCTTCACCATTACCCTAATCCCTACTCTTATTATCGATACTGTCGTACCCTAGAATCCATGTGGATCGACCTAGGAAACTATACGCCTTTATTATTTCCATCCGGTCTTAGTTTTCTTGAGTATAAATAGTAAATTTGTTGGGCTAAGATAAAAAACAACTCTGGGCTCAACAACTACTAGTTGGCAAGTATGCATAAATTATAGGAAGCTCAATCTAGTCACAAAAAGGACAACTTATCCCTTACCATTTATTGATCAAATCTTGGAAAATCTTTTTGGTCAAGAGTATTTGTGTGTTTCTTGATAGGTATTCAAGATATAATCAAATTAATATTCATAGAGATGATCAAGAAAAAACCACCTTTACTTGTCAAGTAGGTACATTTGCCTTGCGACGAATCCCATTTGGGCTTTGTAATGCCCCGACAACTTTTCAAAGATGTATGAATGCCTTATTTTGAGAAATTGGTTGGCGATGGATTGAAAATTTTTATGGATGATTTTTCTATTTTTGGTTCTACTTTCGATGCATGTTTAAAAAAAAATGAAAAATATTGTGAATATTTGCATCAAAAAATAATTGTGTACTTAGGTGAGAAAAATCTCATTTCATGTTGTAGGAAGGAATAGTGTTGGGGCCTCGAGTGAGCAAGCATGGGCTGGAGGTAGACAAGGCCAAAATAGAATTGATCAAGAAACTACCTCTACTCAACAATTTAAAGTGCCATAGAGGATTCCTCGGCCACACAAACTTCTAGAATAGATTTATCAAAGACTTTGTAAAAATTTTCTAAACCTTTAACCAATCTCCTATCTAAAGATGTTGATTTTATTATGAATGATGATGCTCTTAAAGCTTTTAATCTCATAAAGGGTGATCCCATACAAGCTCCCATTTTCTAAGCACTAAATTGGGATCTCCCTTTTGAGCTTATGTGTGATGCATCCAACTTTGCGGTAGGAGTAGTACTAGGACAAAGAATCGACATGAAGCTGGTGGCCATCTACTATGCTAGTAAGAACTTGGTGGATGCTCAGGTACATTATTCTACATTTGATAAGGAATTACCAGCTATATTTTTTGCTTTAGAAAATTTTAGGTCTTATTTCTTAGGAAGTAAAGTCATAGTTTATTCTGATCATGCCACTTTGAAATTCTTTTTGAAGAAGAAAGAAGCCAAGCCTAGGTTAATCAGGCGGATCTTATAACTTTAAGAATTTGACATAGAAATTAAAGATAAGAGAGGGAGTGAGAATGTAGTGGCTGGCCATTTATGTAGGATTAGTATAGGTGACCTGTTACCCCAACCCATTCAAGATTCCTTCCCCGATGAACACATATTAGAAGTACAAGTAAAACCGACGCCTTGGTATGTACATATGGTGAACTATCTAGCTACTAGGAAAGTACCCAATGATTGGGATTATAATTAATGAAAAATTTCTTTAAAACCCTACCTCATTATTGTTGGGACGAACCTGAGTTACTTTACTTAGGAATCAATCAAGATTTGACAAGAAGTGTTTCAAAGGAAGAACAAGGTAAGATTTTAGAACTATGTCATTCATCATCTTATGGAGGTCATTACTCATCTAAAATTACAGCAACTAAGTTTCTTCAATGTGGATTTTATTGGCCAACCTTGTTCAAGGATGCTCATAATTTTAATTTGAAATGTTTGACTTGTCAAGCGGCCATAAACTTAGATAAGAAAAATAGCATGCCCCTTAAGCCAATTTTGGAAGTAGAAGTATTTAATTTTAGCACTACATTGGAATCACTAGTTTTAATAGGAATCACTTCTACCAATCGAGGGACATTCATCATAGGATAATCATGCCTTACCATCCACAGGAAAATGGACAAATAGAAAATTGTAATAGAGAGATTAAGAAAAATCTTTCAAAAATCTGTAAGCTTGATGGTAAGGATTGGTCCAAGAAGATTTATGATGCTTTGTGGGCATGTAAGACATCATATAAAACTCCTTTAGGTATGTCGCCATATCGATTAGTTTTTGGAAAAGTGAAGAGACGAGACCGCGAGGTCGTCACTTTCACACGGTCTCGTGTAAAAAATAAAGCCTAATTTACCAATTTAAGGAATTAATAATGAATTGAGTGGCATAATGGTAAATAAGGGTCGAATCCACAGGGAATTAAGGTATTTTTGAGATATCTTTCGGAAATTGATCAAATTAGATGATGAATTGAGGTGAGAAATTAGAGAAAATGGTAGATTTAGAAAGATAACTCAAAGACCTATCCACGGAATCAAAAATCACTCAATTTGGATTAGTAATCGCGGAGAAATCAAAGAGTGAAGTGGGATTAATTTTTTGGAATCGCGAAGAACATAAATTGAAATTGAAGACTAAATTAAACGAAATTAAGATCCTAAACTAACAATTGATGATACATGACGATAGATTAGAGGGAAAACTTGTTTTCTAACCCGAGATAACGATCGAATCGATCCAATTGATTGCCGGATCGACAGCTATTCATTTCGCAAATTCAAACGTGAACATCGGTGTTCAAGAGACAAATTCTCCATGATCGATCGATGAAATCTCACTTTTAAATGCTCCGTGGATGCAAAATCGAGTCTAGAAGCGATTAAAAGTGAGAGATTCAAGAGAGGAAGGGTTTAGATGGGTCGATTAAGCGAAATCCCTCGAGAATATCTTACAATTTCGAAGAACACTTCGTTTTATAGGCTAAATTGGGCGAAACCGTCCGATCGGTGCGTTTCAAGCTTCATCAACGGTCCAGATGCATTCGTAACGGTGAACCGTTACGATTTAGTTTCAACCTTCCGATCTTGAATTGACGCTCCGGATTTGATCTTCGTGATTTGCGTTATAAAACACATCAAAACGGCGCCCGTTGGATCGCGATCCAACGCTCCTGATCCGTTTCCGCACATTGAATCTGAGCCATTATAATTATGCCTTTAAGACACGTGCGTGATTGATTGATCAGTGGTCCGGCGTTCACGCAATCGACGCGCAGATTTCCGATGCGCCGTTGATCCAACGCCTCTCCCTGCGCCACGTGTCTTGCAATTAATAAAACTGTTTGGGACTTAGTCTTACACGGAGAAAGTTAAAGAAACCAATCGGGTTTATAAGTCCCGACGGATTAGAGGGTTTGAATACCCTTCCAATATACAGAAGGCTGAATACCCTTAATATATAGAATATGTATAATATAGATATAAATAAATGTACGCCGCGTAGGCGCCGCGTGGGCCCGCGTGGCGCTGCCACGTGGCCCTGAGTGCCACGTCGCATCCACGTGGGACTCGCGTGAAAAATGAACCCCTTTTTGCCTTTTATAAAATAATTTTAATCATTTGAAAATCAAATTTAATTCAGAAAAAATCCAGAAAAATCCATAAAAATTGTAAAAATCATAACTTTCAAAATACAACTCCAAATTCATCCAAATTTCTTTCATTTGATCTGAAATTTAATTATCTATCATTCTAAAAATTCAAATTATTTAAATAACAAGAGATTTAATTCTTATTTCAAAAATACATTCATTTCTTAAATATTTTAACTTTAGAAAATTAAATAAATGTTCATAAAAATGATTTCTCTCATTATTTAACTTTAAAACCCACTTATTATCTCAAGTAAAGATAGGTTATGAAATATTTAATCTTTAATTCATCATAGTTAACCCTAAATTAACGCATTTTGAGATTATAACATAAAATTGCATAGAATGATAGAAATGCACTCAAAGTATGATAACATGCACATAAATGGAATGTTTTTGCCTTATTTTGCATTAATAATCATGTTTTATCATGTTAAGATTGTATGTTATCAAAAATCATGTCATCTTCTGGTAGAGTTAGATCACCGAGCATATTGGGCCTTAGAAAATTGAATCTATCGATGACATTCTATGTGCCAAAAAAATGGAATCTTGACATGCATGAGTTGAATGAAATTAAAAATGAAGCACATGAGAATTCTTGAATTTATAAAGCCAAAATGAAAGTCTTTCATAACAAGAATTTAAGGAGAAGAGAATTCTATGTGCATCAAAAAGTTTGGCTCTACAATTCTTGACTTAAGCTTTTTCCGGGTAAGTTTAAATCAAAGTGGGATGGCCCTTTTATTATTGATGAGATATTTTATTGTGGTGCTATTTTTATTTCTAACCCCAATACAGGGCAGCAAATGAAAGTGAATGGAAAAATGTTGAAGTTGTACGTGTAGAATGAGTCACTATCACTTGCCATTTCACTCAATCTAAAGGAAGTGGCACATCATGATCATGATCCTCTCAACTCCACAACTTCACCTATCAGCTGATTTCTTTTAATTTTCATTTATTTTTGTTAATTTGTGGGTTTTAAACATTTTATTTGTGTTTAGTTTTCTTTTCTTGATAGGAAGGCCTTGACTCCTAATAAAAAGAAAGCCAATGTGATAAGGAGAAGCATGTGGGCAGTCACCAAGAAAATAAGAATCTATGCAATACTGGCTAAATCAATGAGTTTTTCTAAACCTATTCTCTATTGCCCTTTAGATTCATTTTCATGTCATACATCATGATCATTTTCATTCACATGATGGTTTTTTGAGGAAAATAAAAGGTTTGAGTTGGGGGGGGGGGGGGTATGGTTTAGACAAACTTAAACTTTTCTAAAAGGTATGAATTCATTCTTACTATTTGAAATAGCTAAAAATTATGAATTTTCAAAAAATTTCTTAAATTTTCACACCTAGTTGCATTTTTCTACTTTATATGCTCTATGCAGTATCACAAGGATTTATACATGCCATGCATTGAATTGAAACTCGTAAAAGCATGTAAATTTTAAAAAAATTAGAGTAAATAATAGTGACTCTCAATCAATTTGCAAATTCATGGAAGAAGCAGCCTGAGGTGTAGCACCAAATTCATGGATGGGTAATATGGCCATGGGTTTAGATATCTCCTAAAGGTGAGCTTTACTTATTCAAGCGTAACCAAGGATCTCAATGCCTTCAGTGGGTTTTCAAAGCATTTCTTATTCTACCCACTCGATTGCTTCTTCCCTGCTCAAATCAACTAAAACTCGGGTGAAAAATCTAAATATGTGGAGCTGGATTCTCATTGTCATTTCCCTTTCATCTATGTCTTCTAATCCCCTGTCGTCTTTCAATTCTTGTTTTTATTTTTCTTTCTTTTTTTAAAAAAAAGAGCAATTTTTGTGTAATTCATGACAAATCAGAAGCTTTCATTCATAAAAAAACAAAAAAACAAAAAAAAAGAGCAAAAACAAAAGTAGAGAAAAAAAATAGCCAACACTGAAAGGCTAATATATATTGCAATATGCACGTAATGTCATGTTTTGTTTATGCTCCTTGGCATGTGCAATGTAAATATTTGTCCTTCCCCTCGTTTTTGTGGTGGGTGACACATGTCCTACTTCCCACAATATACTTAATAGCTCGAGGCAGTGTTGATTTGCAATAGGTTGAGGCAAATTATTTAAAATATTTACTTTTTCATAGTAGGTTGGGAATGACATCTTTTGGTTGCGAACCTTAAAGCTGTGATCCCTGAAGGAATGTCATAACCCTAGAGCCTTGTCTTTGGGCTAAGAGCGATAGCTCGCTCCACTACCTTCACGTAGTCTTTCATTGGTCCATTAAAATTCCTAAGTAACAGACTTTTTGTTCCATGACTTTCAGGTGGATCGTGTGTCTTTCTATTAAATTACATATTCTGTGAATTGCGAGCAAATTGATGGTCCTATTATATCCTTTATTTAATTCCATTGCTAAGGGACTCGCAATGATTTGAGTTGGGGGGGGGGGGGGGTTGTGATAACATGTTATTGATGCATTCATTTTCATCATTATAATGGGGTTTTAACTCATAATTCATTTTAATATCATGCATGTTATCATGTTTTTTATGATATTTTTGCATTCATCATTTCATTCCCCTCATTGACTCAACTTGCATCTATTTAGTTCTACTTTATTAAAAAAATATGCCCTATCATGTATCATTCTTTTCAATTACTTATACTATAAGACTAACCTTATTTGACTCTTTCAAAGTTGTGGTAAAATTTTCACATTTTCTATGAGTTATATGGATGTAGGGACATAGGTACGCAAGCAGAAAAGCATGGATATGAATGGCGATAACAGGGAAGAGGAAACAACTCTCCACCAAATTTGAACACCAAGCCAACCATATTTGAATGAAATCACTGGTAAATAAATTTTGAATTTGGTAGAGGGATCATCATAAGGTTTTTAGGATGACCCAAAATTGATTTAGAGAGAATATTGGGTCAACATCCTTATTTTTAAGTATGTTGGACAAAATTTAATTTTTGTTAAATAAGACCTTAGTTTTTTCTCATGATTTTAGATATTTTTTGATGGAAAGATAGAGTATTAAATTCTCGATCAATTGGATAAAAATTCATAGAAAAAGGAGTTTTAGTTTGTGAGTTATTCAATTTCTAAGTTTATGGATTTTTCTAGAATTTTTCTGAAATTTTTAATAGTTTTTTATTTTTGAGCATTTTTACAAAAATACCCCTCCAATTTTTGAAGTAAAAATTTACAAAAAACCCCTCCACACTTATAATGACTGACACCTTTTTTGGATTCAATAAAAAAGGGTGCCATGTGGCACGTTCTTCTTGCATGATCTCGATCAACGATTAGGATTTCTTTAAATTAAAACCATGATATCTCATGATAGATTCATCTTTTAACTCTCTATCCATCCATATCTTTTGATCAAAGAAAAGATATGGAAAAAAAATGATTTTAATGATTGGACTCTTTTACCCCTCTTTACACTCAACCCCTAGGAACTCACCTATAAAAGCCTTCATTTTGTCTCTCCCTGCATTTTTTTGGCTCTCTCTTAGCATCAGGGTACTAGAAGAAAATGGAGAGGAGGTCAAGGCTCAAGGACTAACATTGTTTGATGCTTAATCTTGTATTGGAAAAGGGAGTAAGCAAGGACCGTGATTAGGGCAGATCGAGCATCACTTAGCGTAGGACGGGCACACCAACGGGGTTTGTGCAAAGATCTAGTTTAGATTTTGGCTTGTGAACATCTCCATATACAGTAAACATATGTTTTCTTTTTTCCTTTTCCTTCTTTTATTTTAGTCACTTTGACATCATCTGCGTGTGTATCTCTCAGTCTCACCCTTGCATTACATTTATCTATTGCTACCGCCATCTATTCTTCTCATCTTTCCATCATATTATCTCTATTTTCATCTCTATTAATCTAGTTATCTCATCTCATTAATTTCTATCTTAATTCTAAGAGAATCAAAATTATCTCTCATACTCACCTCCATGTGCTCCATTTCAACTTAGACATCTTCCTACACCCTCATTTTTCTTTTGAACTTATAACCTCATTACTTTAGCTCCCTGTAGTTTCGACCATTGTTGACACTATACTAAGTAAGGAACTATATTTTATTGCATAAAATTGACGCACAACAATGACGAAAAACACACGCGATTGAGATCATTGACTCACCACTATTCTAAATCATAAAACCAAATTCAAAGAGTTGAGTACAATTTTTTATAAGTAAATTTCTTCATTCAACGGCCGTATTTTTACGCATATCAATCTCTTATGTGCATTTGATATAATTCATGAGCATCATCTATATGTCATATTATGTGATCTGCATTTTTTATACTAAATTGGACAAAAATGTTATATTGTCAATGTTACATAGCAACTGCACTCACGACATAGTGAGAGAGAAGAAGAATGTTCTTTGTTGGAGTGAGCAAAAGAGGTTTCAATCTTGCAAACTTCTTTTGAAACTTGAAAACCCTTGATCAATGGCAAAAAATTGATGTTTGGCTTTGAAAATATTCATGATAATGTGTAGAAAATAGAAAATATAGATGGAAAATGATTCTAATATAAGAATTTGCAATGAAAATATACCCTAGTGATGCTCTCTAATCAAAACGTACCTTCGAGAGCTCGTATATTTTTCCCGGACTTGGCATCGTGCATCTCACACAAAGAATGAATGGAAAAGAGAAGCAACCCATTAAAAATGACATTTCATACACAAAGAATGATCGATCAGTACCTTCTTTTCTTCTAGCTAGTGAATACTAGAAGCACACAATGAAACATTAAGAATTTATATCAGCCTAGCAGATTTGTAGAGCTTGAAGTGACGATCATGTCCAAAATATTTTAGCTCATAAATCGATCGGGATCATATGATATCATGATTTTAATTTGGAGCATTTCTAGTTGTTGATCTAGCTTTCTCTCTTAAATTGCTCTAGTCAACCCGCTGAGATCAAGCCACACTTGTCAAGCCTCAACCAAACTATAGAAGAAAAAAACGCTTATTTTTATATTCTCTCTCCTCTCTCCCTCTCTCTCAATACAATTGCGAGAAGCAGTCAACACAGGGGTGTGGGGCGATGGTGTGAGTGGAGAAGTGAGCAGAGAGAGTGCAAGGGGGAGAAAGAGAGAGAGTGAGGGAGTGAGGGAGTGCAAGAGAGATTTACTCATCAAGAAAACAAAAACGAGAGAGAAAGAATTTCTCCCCTCGCATGCATCATGCGCGCAGAAGAGGGAGTGGAGAAGAGGGCACGGAGGAGGAGAGGAATGTGAAAGGGAAGGAAGAAGTAGAGAATATGGCGACAACGATCGTAGGTGGAGAAGGAAGTAGATGAGGAAGAAATCTCCATCCATTCAGCGGAAGTTTCATTCCCATCATCGCACAAGAGAGAGCGGGTGGGAAAGAAGGAGAGAGAGAGAAAAGGGAAAGGGTAGAGGAGGAGATGAAGGAGGAGTAGGAGAAGGAGAGGAAAAAATGTCCAAGAGAGAGGACTTTTCATGCGCAATGGAAGAGAATTCCATTGCGCAAGAGAGAAGAATGAAGGGGGAGAAGGCGCTGCATGAAGAAGTAGAGGAGGACAGTAGAGGGAAAGGAGAGGATGTCCTCCTCCCCGTCATGCTTGCACGCGCACACAGGGAGAGGAGGAAGAGGTGCACCTCTCCAATCACCTCTCCTCACGATGGAAACTTTTTTCCGTCGTGAAAGAGAAAGGCGAGACAAAAAGAAAGCTGTCTCTATGCTCTTTTATTTTTCTTTTTTTATAATTCATTATATTATTTTTATTTATTCATTTATTTTATTTTAATTTATTGACTCATATATTTTCTTTATAAAAAACATTGTTTAATGATTTTAATTTCTATAAATTCCTAAAATATTCTAAAAAATATAAAAAATACCTCAGCTTGTTTATTGAAATAAATCTATTAAATAAAATTCATGATAAATATATTTATAAATTTTTTCTGTCAATAAACGCATCTTAATATATGAGAAGTAAATAGAAATGTCATTATAAGAAAAGATAATTATATTCTTGATAAATTAATGTCATTAAATGCTTGCAAAATGTAATTAATTTATGAAAAATCAAGAGCATTCTATTGAACATAAGAATTGTCAATTTAATTATTTTAATTCATGATAACAAGCATATATGATTATATTTTTAAGAAGAAATGCATAAAATGCATAATATTAATACATTAAATTCCATAATATTAAGATATGAAATTGCATAATATTAATACATAAAATTGCATGTGAGGATTCACCTAGCCCGCCACTATCGGCTTCCTGGAAATGCTGCTAGATGACTTCGTCGCAAACTGCCTCACGTCGTCGCCGTCATCATCGATCTAGAAACGAGGACGGGAGGTCTTCTTCCATTCTTCTGTTCGAAAGGAAGGTCTACAAAACATGATCAAGGACGAGCTTCGAGTTGTGGCAAACAAGGTTGTGGCCGTGACGCAGCTCATGAACAAGGACGAGAAAGACCTCGCGGACAACTGGCGTGGGGTCGACATGGTGATCTTGGACCAGTACTCCATCTTCTGGCGACGCAGTCGCATTGGAGGCAATTTCGTCGTCTTTGGCGGAGGGTGGACCCAGTTCGTGAAGAACCACCGTCTCGACTTCAAAGACGTTCTCCACTTCTGCGTCTGCCGCTCCCAGCCCTAGGAAAGCTGGCGAAGCTCTATCTCGGCATCAAGATGACCAAGAATCAACCGGTCATTGTCGTGGCACCGGCCGCCACCCCAACTACAGCCTCGGCCATTGCCGCCAAGCCTCGGGCGGATTGTCGCCGTCCAACAGAAACGTCTCTCTGGCTGCACATATTCTCTGCGAGTTCTTTCTCCTCCTTCTTCATCACCTTGCTCACAGCCACAGCCTTCTCTTCTACAACTCGAAGCCCACATGCTAGACATTATAGAAATGTTTAAACAAGGAAAAGTGGCCAATACTATCTAACATAACATACCTCGAGAGTGAGAAAGATGGACCGAGTCCGAAACACTGGCCATGACCAAAAGAAGAGAGCATTGGCGCCACTGCATACTACACCAAGAAGTAGGAGCTGCAATTAGACAACTAAAAGCACTCACCGAAACATGGAAACTTCAACTATATCAACTATATACATCAGAACAGAGGAGATGGTACCTGGGAAAGACAAAGATTTGATCAAGCCCACCAGATAACAAAAGGTACAGCATTTGACTCAGAACCTGAAATTTTGGAGTGTAGGATTCCAAGTGTAAACTTTGATATGCTATGAGTATAGCATGTGTGATCGTGACATAATTTCCAATGTAACTGATATTATGAATGAAATTCAATGTCCACATATTTTTCAATTCAAGATGAAAGATCTACAGAAAACCCTAACTTTATAGAGATAGGCAAGATGAGAGGGATAGGAGAGGTTCCCCATCGACCTTTGAGACAAGAATCCGGAGAGATTGTACCGTCTCTACCGCGCATCAGCTCTCTAAGGCCTTCAATTTCATGATCTTCGGACACATAGATCTTGAGGGACAGCGGAGATCCGTACGGATCCTCGTTCTGCTCGGTCGGAGCAGATCGGAGATACGTCGACCTGAAATTCGAAGGAACCGAAGGAGGGAATGCTCGATCGATAATCCTGGTGATGAGCGCGGTGAGCACGACTTACAGAAGAGCTCCGATCTGATGCCCTCTGCTACAAGTAGGGTTCCTGGTAGCCTTCGGAATTCCATTCTCTCTCCAGAATGAAAATAGCGTGAGTGGATGGAAGGAGAGTGTTTTAAGAAGAGCTCCGATCTCATGTTCTCTGCTGCAAGTAGGGTTCTTTCTACACTCTCCTTCCATCCTCTCACACTCTTCTCATTCTGGAGAGAGAGTGGGAATGTGTCCTCTGCTGCAAGTAGGGTTCTTTCTACACTCTCCTTCCATCCTCTCACACTCTTCTCATTCTGGAGAGAGAATGGTAATGTGTCCTCTGCTGCAAGTAGGGTTCCCTATACACTCTCCTTCCATCCTCTCACGCTCTTCTCATTCTGGAGAGAGAGTGGGAATGTGTCCTCTGCTGCAAGTAGGGTTCCCACTACACTCTCTGATGTGGTGGCCGTCCAAATTCCGAGGATAATGATAGAAGGGATAGCTAGTCTATTCGGGAGACTAAATCGCGGAGGGGACGAAATAGCGATCGTAGGTAGGGATAGTATCAACAGTCACGAAGGAGAAGGGCTTCGCGCCACGCCTTCCCGGCGGAACCGAGATGCTCACCCGAAGACTTCGGGGGAGAACACCCCAAAAGCACGTATCGAATCACCCGACTCTCGAGAGAGTAGCTCGGCAAAACAAAAACATTAACTCTTTGCGTATTCTCAAAATACTGCCTTCTTAGGTTCTAGGGGCCTCCTTTTATCGACCCCCCTCGTCGATCACCGTAACTCCTAGTAGTAGACAAAATCGGTTGAGCTCGTCGTCGGTTTTGCAGAGCGTCGTGGCCTCTCCGTTCGTCCTCGCAGGGCTTCTTCGTCCTCTTTTGCCCCTGCGGTTGTCGCCATCGATTCGTTGGTTGTTAGTCCTTCTGCAGGTGTGAGAGCTTCTGTCTCCGCTGATGTCGCCGTTTGGTTGTTGGCTGTTAGTCCTTCTGCCAGTGCGTGGGACCCATCACTCTCCTTCCATCCACTCACACTCTTCTCATTCTGGAGAGAGAGTGGGAATGTGTCCTCCTGCAAGTAGGGTTCTTCTAGCCTTCGGAATTCCCACTCTCTCCAGAATGAGAAGAGTGTGAGTGGATGGAAGGAGAGTGTAGAAGGCGATTCTGGCCAGTCGGGTTGACAGTGTCCGGTTCGTGACTCAGAACGGTATAAACGGTACAATAGTAGTATATTATTATTATTATTATTATTATTCAAACATTATGATAGATTTGAAGAATAAAATGATTTTCATGAGCCAACACGGATGAATAAATTGATTTTGATGAGCCAACAGGGATTAAAAAAACTTGATGGACTAGTTTTGGTTGCAAAAGGGCTCATGCTTCCTTTTCTCTCATTTTCTCTCTCAAATAGAGTTGAGGGAATTGAGGGAAAGACTAGGTGTTGAAGTCTAGAAGAACCCTTCTAGTTCACATTCTGAGGCGTGTGATTCCAGAAGTATACACAAATGATTCCATAAGTATTCGTATGTGAAGGAATTGCATCCATCAGAATTGTATTCTTCATGATCTATCATGGGTCTTGATGTGCTTTACACCATCAAGACCTATATCTAAACCTATACCTAACTTCGGTTTGGTTTCGATGTCGGTTGAGTTAAACCTATACTTTCGGTGATGTGTCATTTGATATGAATAAATTACTAAGGATTTGTGGCACCATAATCCGCATATATATAACTGAAAGTTTCACAAGCCAAAGGTAAGGGATTAACACTTCTCAAAACATATATACAATTCATCAAGAATTCAAGATAAAACTGCAAATCGGTAAGCTTCAATCATTAAAATATTTATAGAAATAATAGAAACAATAGATTTTTAGGTAATCATCTCTCACGAGTCTAATTGGCAAAATCATTTTCTCTCTCTCTCTATCTCTCTATCTCTCTCTCTCTCTCTCTATCTCTCTCTCTCTCTATCTATCTCTCCCTCTCTCCAGCTCTCCCTTTCTCCCTCTGCCTCTCTCTCACTCTCTCTCTCCCTCTCCCTCTCTCTCTCTCGCAGGGCAGAAGAAGAAATTTTTTTTACTTCCGCCACGTCATTACCTTCCATCGTTAAATTCACTCTCTCTCTCTCTCTCTCTCTCTCGCGGGGCAGTGAGAGAAATTTTTTCTTACTTCATTACCTTCCATCGTTAAATTCTCTCTCTCACTCACTCGCTCTCTCTCTCTCCCTCTCTCTCTCTATCTCTCTCCCCTCTCTCTCCATCGCTCCCTCCCTCCCTCTCTCTCTCTCGCGCCGGACAGAAGAAGAAAAAAAATTCTTATGCCGCTGCATTATCTTCTGCCATTAACATTGTTACATGTCTCTCTCACTGGCTCCCTCCCTCTCTCTCACTCTCTCGGGGCGGAAGAAGAAGAAAAATTTTTCTTCCACCATTGCGTTGTCCGTGGACGTACCTCCTATGTCACCGCCTATTCTTTCCTCTTTCTTCTCTCTCTCACCGCCTTCTTCAGACACCCTTTTTTTGCTCTCCTCTCTCTCTCTCTCGCTCTCCTGCGTGTGAGCGATAGAAAAAAATTTCCTCTATCGCACCTCCACCTTCTCCGCTAAAATGCATTCCTCTATCCTTAGGAATCTCCTCTTTACCCTCACAAGTCGGTACAACTTTCTCGAAGTCAACATAGTGTGTCTGGGTGTTCCTACTTATCCTATTTCTATTGTAAACTCACACGATGTATAAATATAAAAGAAATAGAGTAAACGAAATTGATGAAAAAAGATAACAACCAACAATCTAAATGTAAAGTGCATACATTATGAAAAAAAAAATTGTTAAAAAAATAAAAATACTCCCTAAAGAATTGCTTTGACTTATGCCTTTGACTTTGACTTTAACTTCTTCCTTTGACTGTAATACTCGATGGCTTCCTCCTTGATATAGTTTTGTCTAGGTGTCTTACTAACCCTAGAAAAGCTTCTCAACACCAAGTACTATCTATTTGTATGTCTAAACGATCTTGAATGATTTTAGATGATGATCCTTAATGTATTTATATGATGAATGAGCAATGTTAGGCCAATGCCTCTAAGATCAACTGTTTCTCAACCCACATCTAACCCAAAATCTTAATATCAAGCCCTAGAACACAGCATTGTGAGATTGAATAACCCAATACAAATTGTAGAATAACTCCCCAAAGCTATGACCCTAAATTCTCTTAACTAAACACGTTAAATAAATCACTAAAATGGTAGAATAAAATACTTGACGATTCTTCTAAGAACACAATCAAGCACTCTGCCAAAGATTCTATCCAAACTCACTTTGCATATGATTTTTGCTAAGAAACCACAATAAAACAACCCTTTAAATGTCCAAATGAAGGTGATTTCAACAAATGCAAAATTTCATAATTGTGAGATTTCTAAAGATAAATTTAGAAAGGGTTTTTATTGAGAGTGATTTAGAACATAATTTAAAATATTGTAACAAGGTTGAAAATAACTGAATAATCAAAATTGGTAAACAAAAAACACAAAAATTGAGACAAAAATATTCAGATAGAGCTTTTGAAATTAGAAATCTAACAAGAGGGATTAACAAAAAAAATTAGAAAGGAAAAAAAATAATGGACAATAAAAATGAGAGAGGAAGAAATTAGAAGGGAAAATAAAATTCGGAAATAGATTTCACCATCAAAGAGTAATGGATCTAATAGAAAAAATCAAATAGAAAAGATATTAGAAAAAGATTTATGAAATGAGAAATCAGAAGGATAACATATCAAACCTCAAACCGAATGCTCAAACCAGAATTGAGCGATGACATAAGGAATGAAAACTAAAAAGGTATCTCAAATAAAAGGAATGAGAATCAAAATTGAAAACAATGGTGTACAGTTAGAAAAATCAATATTTGAATATCAGATAACGAAATTTGATAGAACAAAAAAACAAAATGGAGAACAAAATCAATAGAATAAACATTAAATCGAGACCAAAATTGAGGAAAAACGAAAATGAAATTCAAACAAGGGATTTTGAGGTGATTTCTACAAGAGATCGCCGCTTCAAACTGGCTAAGAAATTGTTTCAAAGGATTTTTAAAGAGAAATCGCATGAGAGAGCCTTGAATAATAGCCGTGTGAAAGCTTCCGTAGAAATCATTGAGAGAGATTTCACTGATCAAGAGCAATAGAGAATTGTCTACCAAGATGAAGAAGATCGCAGCTAGGAGAGTGTCACTGAGCTGAGAGGGCACAATAAATGATATCCATAGGAGAGTCGAGGAGGAGGCTTCTAGGGTTTTTGTGATTTTTAATTTTTGAATATATTTTAAAATCTTTTCTTCTTTCTATTTTAGGGCACCCAGAAAAACAAAAGGAAAAAAATCATTATATGATTTTGAACCAAATCTGAATATGAATAAAACACAAAAGAAAAGAGAGAATGACAAAAAACAAAATTGATAAGATAGAAATGTTGATATTCTAAATATATATTACAATAGCTTAAATAAATATAATAGCTTTTGAAGATGAAACATAATATCTAAATAGATCATTAATATCTATCTTTGTGACCATGTATGTCTATCATGATAATGAGAGAATGATGAAGATATTAGAAAGTTTTAAATCAGATATTAAGAAATGGAAAATATAGAGCCTATTTGTTGCGGTGTCCGTGTTCCGAAGTCAATGTGGGTTAGTCGCTCAAGCCTTTGGTACATGCACTAGGAAGGGCATACCTTTCTCTCATAATTTTGGCTAAGAAACTATCAATCCAATTCTAAAACTATTTTGATATAAAATTTCATGAACATTAAGTAATCACTGACGAGACGAGACCGCGAGGTCGTTGATTTCACACGGTATCGCGTCAAAAATAATTCCAAACTTACCAATTTGATGAAAATACTTTGAATTGAGTGGTATAATGGTAAATAAGGGTCGAATCCACAGGGAAAATAAGGAAAATTCTTGATGTAATCTTCGAAATTGATCAAATCGGACGAGAAATTGATGGTAGAAATTGGGGAAAATGGTATATTATGAAAGATAACTTCAAAACGAATCCAAAGAATAAAAAATCATCAAAAATGATCTTGATTTCGTGGAGAAATCGAAGTTTGAAGTGGAGAGAAATTTTCGGACGTGAAAATCGAGATTCTAACTAAAATTCGATGAAATTGAACTCTAAATCCTAATCTTAATTGAAATTAAATACTATAGGAAGATAGATTATGAAAAACCGCTTCCACTAACTCCAATTAGCGATCAAATCGTCGTGATTAAACCGCTTAATTACAAAAAACACCAAATCTCGATTTCAAGGGCTCCGTAGGTGCGGAAATGAGTGTAGAACACGATGAGATCGAGAGAAACGAGAGGAGAGGTGTCTAAACAGATCAAATTGCTTGATTTCCAACTCGAATGCATACAATCGTCGAAGAACATCTCTATATAAAGGGTTTTTGATCGTAACCGTCCGATCGAAACGATTGACGGTTACGATGAAATGGTCCATCATGAACCGTTTCGATTAAATCGCGACCGTCGGATCGTGATGGACGGCCTGGATTTGATCCGTAGATAAGCGTTTATAAAACGCTCTCGATCGCGTCCCTTGATTCTTGATCCAACGGTCCAGATGTGTAGCGCGTGATTTAATCTTGACCGTTATAATCCATTTTAATAGACACGTGCTCGTTGATTGATCCGGTGGTCCACGGGCGCATGCGATCGACGCGCCACATTCTGCGCCCCGCCCGATCCGACGCACCGTACGCGTCCACGTCACCTGCGTTTTAAAAGGCTCGTGTGGATTAGTCCCACACGGAATAAAATAGAGGAGATCGTCGGGTTTATAAGACCCGACGAATAGAGGGGTTAATAATTCCCCTCCGATAAGCGGAGGGCTATATGTACTATACTCAAACTATATATATGAGTAAATAATATGCATGTGTCACATATGCCGCGTAGGCGCCGCGTGGGCCCACGTGGTGCTGCCGCGTGGCCCAGAGTGCCACGTCGCAGCCATGTGGGACCCGCACGAAATCTAAACCCCCTTTTTTTATTTTTTATTTATTTAAAAATGGTTTTAAATCGAAAATAAAATCAAAAAAATCTCGGAAAAATCCCTGAAAATTATAAAATTCATAACTTTCAAAATATAACTCCAAATTAATCCAAATTTCTTTCATTTGATCCAAAATTTAATTATCTATTATTCTAAAAAGTCAAATTTAATAAATAATAAGAGTTTAAATTATTATTTCAAAAATACATTCATTTATTCAGATTTTAAACTCTAGAAAATAAAATAAATGTTTATAAAAATGATTTCTCTTGTTATTTTAACCTTAAAAACACTTATAATCTCAAGAAAAAGATGGGTTATCAAATTATTAAACTCTAATTTATCAAAATTAACCCTAAATTAGAGTATTTTGAGATTATAATGACTTTTTCATTGAATAATAGAAAAATACATATAAGTATGATAACATGCATGTAAATGAAAATCATTTATGCCTTAATATGCATCAATAATCATATTTTATCATGTTAATTTAGCATGTTATCAATCACCAATATAAATTATCAAACTTAGATTAAACTAACAATAGAAACATGTATTGAGGTAGGTTCTCTCTCACTTTCTTCATTATTCTCCACATTTTCTCTTTAGTAAGAGGTTTTTCATTCTCCCATCTCTTGTATTTATGTTCATCATAAGGAATAGACAAGGTTTTACAACTCCTAAGAGTGGTAACAACCTTGATCTACTCTTGTCCATGATTTTTGTTGCTAGTTTCAGTGTGAAATCCCAGTAGTGGATTAGTTCTTGAGTTCTCTATGGGCTGACATGGAAGTTGACCTACTTCTCTATTCTTATGTAACTCGGTCCGGAATCCTGTTATTTGACTATGAAAGATAGCATTCTAATTCATCATTTGTCCCATCATATGTCCCATTTAGTCAAGAGTACTAACTAATTTATGTAATTGAGAGCTCAATGGGGGTTTATGAGGGAATTCTTTTTTTAGAGTATCAGTTTTTTTTTTGAAACTCGAAGAAGGTTGGAGAGCCTTAAGATTTTCTATGAAAATGGATTCCTAGAGTTTGAATGATATGAACTAGAGTGAGAGTTGTAGAGGTTCGAATATCGATCGTTATTATTAAATATAGTAGCATTAACTTGAGCACCAGATGAGTCCAAGTTGATGGATATTATGTGGCCTATAAGCCAATCACACTTTCAATGAATTTGAAATGTATTGAGATACGTATTATGTATCTCGTTTATGTTAATTAAAATGAAATTTATTCATTTTCATTCATGTGTGATGTTTGAAATGAAGTCCATGAGTATATGCAATGACTAAGTGGATTATGACAAGATCATAATACAATGATCACTAGTCTTTAAACATATGTTCTAAACATTCCTATTCGTGGGGTATTTGAGAAATACATTAAATTATCCGAAAAGAATATCACTATCCGATCTGACTCATATAATGAGTATAGCTGATCTTGTAGCCATCGGTGTGGAGACACTAAGGATAGATAGTGGGTGCTCTTTGGGGAAAGAGTTCACTAAATTGATCCTTATGAATCAAGTTTATTCATGTCACACTTGTGTATGTGGTCCTTTGACTTGAGACACCAAGGACATCTTGTGGATGGATGATCGTGTTTTGATTCTGATTTGTGAATCCCTAGCCTCCAGATCTCTAAAATGTCATATGTTGGATACGACATGAAGTCTTTGAAGATGATTGTGTGGTCAAGATGGGATCATCCGACCTCGATATTTGAGGAGATTGACTCAAGAAATGAGCTGCAATGAAATCCTTGGCCAATGTGGTAGACATATTGGAGGAGTTTTAACTTGAGTGATCAATTAGGATTTGACAATTGACCATACCCTAAGTCATTCATGAGTCTCATGCTAATGAAGGATTATAAATACATGGTAACTGATGACAAAAAGGTTCCACAAGGGAGTTCTTACATACTTCATATCTCCTAGAGCATGTGGTGTAGCTTGGCACTCAATTGGCTGGCAACTCAACCTATCGATTGGGATTGAATCAATCATTGATTAATTAAGCTATATATTGATGTAGATAATTAATTAATGTTCAACAGTAAGGTGTAATTGGGCCTATAGAGTTATTAAATAGTGAGATATATGGACCTAGAGGGTCACATGCATAAGGTCTATGGATGTTCGTGGACATATACATAATTATAAGGGTTTTTATGAAAAATTCACATACCAAATGTCTATAAATAAGGGGAGAATGACTACAACTCAAGGTGCCCATGCAAGCCTTGTGGGAGTTCTCTCCTTTCTTCTCTTTCTTCTCTTTCTCTCTTGGTGAAGAGCTTTGAAAATGAGATCTAACAATCCGGAGACTATGTGAATACACTTGAATAGCTTGAACAACTCCTTCAAGGGAACCTTATAAGTATCTTTTCTCATACATACAAGATGATAGGATCATCTATTCTTGGTGCCTCAATGTTTGAATATCCGATTCGATGTATACTGCTACATTCGATGTTTTGATCAAAATTTCAAAAATTTTTATCGATTTGATGATATCCAATTCGATGTATTCCACTACATTAGATGTTTTGATCAAAATTTCAGAAAGTTTATCGATTTGATGATATCCAATTCTATATATTCCACTACATTTCACTAAAGGATAGACACTTGAATGACTTCAAAAACTCCTTCAAGGGAACCCTGTAAGTATGTTTTATCATACATACTAGATGATAAGATAATCTATTCTTAGTGCCTCAATTTTTGAATATCTGATTCTATGTATTCCGCTACAATCGATGTTTTGATCAAAATTTTGGAAATTTTATCGACCTCATAATCCAAGACAAGTGACTATTCCATTTCCAAGTATCATCAAGATTGTGAGAAAATTTCTCACTTCTAAAGGAATTCTACATGGGGATCGGCTGTTTTACTCATTGTAAAGAGAAATTAGAAAGTTGTTGCTCCGCCTATGCTACTGATTTATAATTTGATGCATTTTTGAAGGATTTTTGGCTCGTCAATATTTTGAACTCCATACATTCCTATTTTATTGTCTCTCTCATAGAGCTAAAAAGAAACTTGATCCATAGTACTCTCACTCAAGGTTTCAAATAGATCAAAGATTTCATCTTCAATATTATCTCAAAATGCACCTCCTAAACTAGAATCAATCACATTCCTACCACGTAAGTTACCCAATGTTAGTCCCATTTTTTTCCCATCTTCACATAAATCAATTCAAAATAAATTTAGAAAATTTGTATAAAAATTACTAAAACTTAGAAACATCATATCTTTAAAAATACAACTTCTTTTTAATCCAAATTTTGTTCATTAAATCATACCTTGAATAGGCTATAATTTTCCGCTAAGGAATAACAAGGAATAATGAAATATTTTATACAAATGCTCTTAATTCACTTAGAAAAATAAAACTAGATAATTTCCAAACCCTATTGAAAATATTTTCTCATAGTATTTTCATGTATACCTTTAATACATCAACTAAAATAATGCAAATATCAAACTAATTTTAATGTTTCGAAATTTTTTGCTCAACAATTGTACAAAAATAGCCTTAAAGTATATCCTTTAGAGACTTTAAGATAATTGGCATAAAATGATGAATATTCATTCAAAATATGATTACATGCATCATTAACATAGAAGTTATGCCTTCAAATGCACTAATAATCAAGTAATTACAAGTGTATATTGCAAGTTATCAACAAACTTAATCATAGAGGATATCATTGTAGGTTGATGCCGTGTGATAGTTTAGCCGTTAAAAACACATGTCCATGAGTCAAAATTAATATCAAACTCATTTAATTAAGGATTTATTTACAAATTAATTAGAATAATGGTGAGTGAGGGTCAAATCCTTAAAGAATTAAGGAAATTGCTTGAGATATCATCAAATTGGATCAAATTACATGATCAATTGAGATGAAAAATTAAGAAAATTAATATTCTGGGAATGAAAACACAAATAAAAATCCACAAAATCAAAAATCACTCAATTTAGACATGTATCTGCAGAAAAATCAAAGAGCGAAATAAGGAGAAAAAAACTATTCACAAAGAGAGAGAAAATGAGGGAATTTCCTTAAATTAACAGAATATATGAATTGAAATTGAAATATAATGTTATCGCAAAGAGAGGGGAAAGGACTAGGAGGAAAAAATGTAATCTAACTTAAAATTCCCAGATCAAGGCTTTTCATTTTGTGTATTATAAAATAGAAATTCAGAGTTCAAGTGGTGAATTCTTCCTCCTCCCTTCTATGAAATGTTGATTTCAAACACTCCCTAGAAGCGGAATTGAGTCAAGAAGAGGATCAAAAGAAGTGATTCAAGGATTAAGATTTTTAAAAGTTTCAATCAATCAAAAATCCAAGAATGCATACACCGTCAAAGAGAGAAAGCATAAATAGAGTGTGAATTGGGTGTGGCCGTTGGATCGCCTTCTCATCGTCAATCATTGGCTGCAATTAAACTTCAAAAGATGAATCACCATTCTTAAGTCGTGGTCATCAGATTCTCGATTGAGCATTCATATTTTGCAGTGTCATCACATGAAAAGCAGTCGTTGTGTAATGGCTACTATTTAATTTTCATCAAATACTTGAAATGATGTCACACATCCAATGGAGTCCATCAAGTGTGTTCTATCTGAACCATTATAAATCCTTAGATGAATGGCCAAGACTTCTAGACACTTATAAAAGTGAATCGTCGTCCAATAAAAACACGCTACATACCCAACCCCTTTAACTAAAAATCGAGGGTTGAGATTAGATCTCATGTTACACTCAAATTCGATGCCTCTCAATCTGTCAGATCATCTACGCAAATACCTTAGACCCACAATAAGAAAATGAGAGAAATATATTTCTATAAATACGCACGCAATTTGATTAAGTAAATATGGTCCATTAAGGGCGTTTAACACTAATGACACACACTAAAACATGTGCCACATTTATACCACACGTGTGCCATGTGGCACCCGCACACTCCACCACATGGCGACACGCTAGCATGCTTGCCACGTCAACTGCCACATTAGCCCGCACTTATTAAATGGCCTTTTTATATTTTTAATTAAAATATAGTCAAAATAAATTCAAAAAAATTCAGAAAAAAAATTAAAAAAATCCCTAAAAATGAGAAAATTCATAACTTTCAAAATATAACTCTCTTTTAATCTAATTTTTTATCACAAATTCAATAATATATCATTTTATGAATTTTAATTTAAGAAACAACATGAGAATAAACTTTTAACAAAAAATTACATTCATCTTCAGTGAAAAATAAAACTAAAAAATAGATGAATTTGTATAAAAATATTTTCTCTTATTATATGCATTTAAAACTTTAATATAATATCATATGTAGATGGGTATAGTCTATTAAAATTAAAAATTTATTTATATATGATTAACCCTTAAAATAATTTATTTTCATATTTATGATGTAAATGGCATAGAATGATGAATATGCACTCAAAATATGACATGCACAAGAATAGTATAATTTATGCCTTGCAATACACTTATAATCATGTAATTTCAAGTATAAATTAAATGTTATCATAATTAAAAACCCTTAGTATTCCATGGATAATTTATAGATTTGAATTTTTCTCTTCGTATGATTTTAAGAATAATTCAAATCCTCTAAATCTACCAACTCACTTCCATCCTTTGGTCAACTCCAGTAGTTGACTCAAGCAACATCTCTCATTCTCTCTATCCTTAATCATCCACATTTGTGTTTTCTTTCCCTATAATACCCTAGAATTGACCTCAAAGCTTATGCAACCAAATACTCTTATCATCTATTGTTTCCTAGTTTATAAAAGAAGTATAAAAACCACCTCACAAACAAGCAAGAGTAATGGGTTACTTAATATTCAAATATGATGACTCAACATGAATGATTTTTCCTAATAGGTTCAATTGTATATAACTCAACATTCAATAATACGAACGTGGCATACACTACAGATTTGTCAACTACACATTTCTTTGTACATATGCTTCCATCTAAAACTTAGTTTCTTATCACAGCCTGTGAGGAAAAAATTATCTAATAATCTTCTCCTTTTGTGTTGATATTTTAAGGTCAGTGGTCTTTTATTTAGTCCCCAAAGTGTTCATTAAATTTAATCCTATCATTTATTTTCCAAATTAATCTTAAGAAAAGTATTTATACATTGTGATATGGTTACTTATAGAATCTTTGGTCTCTACTATACACCATATTTTACATAAGTGTTGAGTGGTTACCTTTAGAGTCTCTAGTCTCTTGTTTACACCAAATTTTATACAACTATCGAGGCATACATATATCATATGTCAGTTACACTCATATAATTTCCTAATGTGATTGTGATGTGGGAAAAGGGAAGACAATCAGATTTCCACAAATGGAGATGATGATGAAACCAGAATTCATTCTGATGGAATCACCAAATATGTGGGTGGAGGCCATCCGATGATCACTCAATCTGATCATCAATAGAATAAGTTAGAGATTGATCAAAACCATCACAAAAATATAAGAAAGAGAGGCTACCTTTCGTGGTTAAAATCTCTAAAAACCCTTGGGTATTGGATTAATGCCCTCCCTTTTGATGTATTGCCATATCTTGGAGAATTAGATGAAAAAGAAAGAGGAAGAAGAGAAAGAGAACAAGGAGAAGGATCTCCTTAAGCATCAAAGGGGGAGAAGGTAAGCAATCATGAGAGAGGGGAAAAGAAGGGTAAAGGATGATAAAGATGGGGGAAAGAATTAGGAATAGTAAAAGAGAGAGGGGCAAGAATGAAAAAGATAGAGAGGGAGAGAAAACAATCATTCAGTAAAAATTTGACAAAAAAAAGGTAAACAAGATGTATTTTAGAGGAGAAAGTGTGTCTCTTTGAGTGTGACTTCTGTTAACGTGCAATACATACTAGACATTACATGATTATCATTATGTTTTAATGCATACTTCATATCGTTTTAATCCATGTTATCATACTTAGGGTACATTTTCATCATTCTATACAATTTATATCAAAAATCCCAAAATTTAACATTTTAAAGGCTAACCATGCATAAATCATGAGTTTGAAATTTGAAACTATATTAGCCTCATTTTTATTTGAGATATTCTAAGATTTAAAGGCACTATGGTGGCGTACGACCCCGTCGCCACCAAGACATGATACCACGGCACCGGAGGAGCCCGTTTGCGCGCGCGCATCTATCCGCTTATCTTTATTTCTTTATTAAGAACTTTTGACCCGCACGTGTTTAAGCGGGTCCTCGTTTATTTTCCTCTCCTTTTTAGGCTTTTGGGTGGGTTCTTCCCTTTTCGGGATCCCATTCGTGAAGCCCTTTCTTTTGTGAACCTTTATTTTCTATGAGTATTTTGGGTTTTGGGTTGTGGGCCTCAAGTGTGCCCTTTCCCCTCTCGGCCCATTATGGGCTCTATAAGAGGGGAAGGGACCCCTCCACAAACCCTAGCCGTCATTTGAAGAAAGTAAAGAGTGTTCTCCCTCTCAAGTGGCTGCTCAAGGAAGGCCGGGGAAGGAGTCCAACCGCCGCCGCCGCCGCCGCCGCCGCCGCACACCTCCGTGCCGCCGCCGCCGCGACGACCGCCGCCACTCCTTGCCCCAGCCACGGTTCTTCTCCGCCATCATCGCGACGCCGCCATCCTCAAGCCGCCGCCGCCGCCGCCTCTGGACCGCCGCACCGCCATCCCTTCCATCTCCGGCAAGCCTCCGGCCATCCTCTCCTCCAGCTCCTCAGCTCCACACCACCACCGCCCGTGCAAGGCCCCTCCACATTCACCCTCTCTGCTGCACGAAAAGCCCGTCCTACACCATTTCCCTCCCACGGCAGAATCCCGCTCCCTCCTCTCCGCGCTCACCTCCATCAACCCCTGCCATTTCCCCGTCTTCCCGACCAACTCCCTCTTCTGCGCAAACCCCCCCAATTTCCTATCCACCCTTCCCGAAAATCCCGCTTCCTCCTCTCCGCGCTCGCCTCCCTCAACCCCTGCAATTTCTCCAAGTTCCCGATCTGACATTCCTGCAGAAACTCCTCACCGACGTTCCACTACCCTACCACGATCGTCGCTACCTTCCCTTCCCCCCTATCCGCTCACCACAGAATTCACGGAATTTCACTCTCCTGGCATTGCCTCAGGTCAGACCAACATCACCGACCGTCTGCCTCTCCCCTCCAAAAAATCGTCCTCTCTCCATTTTTGCAGCCCCTCCCAACCCTTGTCCGCTTCCCTCGACGGCCGCCCTTCTGCATCCAACTTCCTCATTCCCGGCCAACAGCCCCCTACTGCCCCTCTTCCGTGCGTGAACCCCTTCAGCCACTATCATCAACATTCTCCGACCGTCCACCCACGAACCTCCCCAATTTTTCCAACCCATTGCCTTCTCTCTCCCCGAAACTAAACCGCAACCGAATTCCGCTCCTCGCGACCATCCGAATTCACCCCTCACCCTCTCCAGTCAGCCCAACTTCCGCTTCCCGTGACCACGCCACTCCTTAACTGCTCCCCCGATTCGTGAATTCGCGATCCGCACGAATTCACGGATACGTGAATTCACGCCATCCTCTCTCCCGCGTCCTGCGCCTGCTCAACCTCCCCGATTCCCTTTCCGAAATCCACCCCAACCCGCACGACCTCTGACTCCCCCTACCCTTGCCTCCTCTCAAAATTACCCGCCGCCTATGTTCCGCAGAAATGACCCCTCACCACCTCCCTCCTGTGCGCTAGAACGCCTCTGCTATCGGCTCCTCCCCTAAAACCGGAGTGCCCGCCAACGGCCGAATATCCAAGCTTGAGCCTGCGGCATACAACCCACCACTACCCATCGACGATCGCAACTCTCTTGGTGTTCCACCACGACTCCAATCTTCGGCCCTCCCAAATCTGAATTCCCTTCCCTCTCTCCCTTTCCGAAATTTCGCTCATCCTCCCGCGCTTCGTCCTATTGTTCTGCCCCGCCGAATTCCCGTCCGCCTCTCGTCTACCGAATATCTCCCGTCTACTCGTGGAGCTTCCTCACCTGAAAGAAGGTATATCCACACGCCCCGCGAGTTGCACTGCCGCTGCGTCAGGGAGGCAATTCCCTCTCCGTCGCTGGGCGTCCACCACCCCATTCCCCCTCTCTCTTGAGGCCCAACTTGGGTCGTCCTGCCGCGGGTGCCTGATCACGGTCCATCGGGTCTCTCCCTACGCGGTCAATGCTCTGCCCTGCCCGTTCACAACACCCGGAACGATCAACCACGCAACTGGGGATTGTCACGCACGCTCCACGTGCCCCCACCAGCACCTCCCCGCGAACCGCGCTCACCCTCACGCGACGCAGTCCTTGCCCGAACTGCCCGTGCGACCTAACGACGCGCTCGCCCGCACTTCTACATTGTCCTGAGGCTTCCGCGTCTTCCCGACGAAGACATCTCGGTCCACCTCTGCCGACCGTCCGTGCCGCGTACGACGACTCTCCCCTACGCCACGATTCACTGGGCACTCCGCCCAGCAGGTTAGCTTCGACCCCTCTTTCAAGTTAATTACTTTTTGAAGCGTTTCCTTTACTCGTCTCCACCGCCGTCGGACGACGTAGGTAGGGTAGTTCGATTATAGGTTTGAGGCTTTTGATGCATACGTCAGGTCCGGTACCGAGCGTGGGCTGCAGCCTTCGAGCTACTCCACGACGAGCGACTTCCACGCCTCCGGACGTGGACCGAGAGGATCTCACCCTATCCATCATCGCGAGTTTCCCCAGGTCACCCGGAGTTGACCCCACTGATCGGCACGCTTGCCTGCACTTGAGTTTAGGTTAGAGGTCGTATTTAGAGTCTAGGGTTCGCCTACCCATAGGTTAGGTCTGACCGGCTACCTCCGGTCAACCTCAGTCCCATTGATCAGGCACGAGGGTTTTCACCACCGCGTCCTGCATCACACTATAATAAGAGAAAATTATTTTCTTATATATTCTAAAATTATCTGCTTTTACTTTTTCAGTGAGCTAAATATATTTTGAAGTTAAATATTTATTATCTTGTTATTTATTAAATTAAATTACATATAATGATGGATTATATAATTTGTGACAAAAAATTTCACATTAAAAAAGAGTTCTATTCCAAAAATTACAATATTTCTAATTTTTAGGGATTTTTTAGAAATTTGTTTAAATTTATTTGAATTTTTATTGAATTTACTTTAGTTAAAATCAGTTTGAAAGAAATTTTTTTAAGTCCAGGCCAACATAGCAGCTGACATGCCGCGCATGCTTGCATGGCGACACCCAAAAACGTCTAAGGGAATGGCATGGTGCGTAGGAGGCTTACACGTGTTGCATATCAGGGTAGTCTCATTTTCAACAAGTGCCCTAAATGGGCCAATTTTACTTAAATATATTGCCACTTTTTTATAATTAAAAGTTACTTTAATATTTTTCAAGTGGGACTATCTTTATTAATTTGCGTGCAAGTAACATGGCCACATGGAGTACCCATAATCATCTTGAAAACCTTTCAATTAGTCTCTTCTGTGCATTTGATATAGTTTGTGCGCATCATGTTTACTCACATGATTTAATGAATAATATTTAGATTTAAAATGAGTTATATTTTACTCACATGATATTCTTACCCACTTGAAATTCATCTTGAAAAACTTTCAAAGTGTTTCTTCTATACATTTAATATATTTCAAGAGCATCATGTTTAAATTGATACACTTGCTGCATAAGTGATCTGCATTTTCTATGTTGAACTAGAAAGAGACAAGGACAAAAATTTTATATTGTCCATGCTACATAACAATTCCACTCACAACATCGTGGGAGAAAGGAAGATCGTTCGAGAGAGGAAGAGGCAGAGAAAGAGATCGTGCGGGAGAATGTTTCTTTGTTGGAGCGAGAAAGAGGGAGAGGTAGAGAAAGAGATGCACGTCAGCTCATCCCATCTAGGGACTCACAACAACCAAGAGTGCGAGGGTGATAGTACAATTCGTTTGATCGAGTGACTTATTGAGTTCGGTGGAACGAGTCGAAGAGAGATATGCAAGTAGTTCTGCCAAAGATGGGGGTCAGGTAGGAGCTGCAACAATGAACTAGAGAATAAAGCCCAGTAAGGCCCTCAAGGGAACCAAACGCGAGAAGTGCACATGAGAAACTAGACAAACCCCCAACCAAAGAGGATTCACCTTGCCCGCCACCATTGGCATCCCTGAAGCACAGCTCAATGACTTCAATGCAGACTGCCTCGTGTCATGATTATCATCATTGATCCAGAAACAAGGATGGTAGATCTTCTTCCTTTCTTTTGTTCGAATAGAAGGTCTAGAAAATCAACCAGAAGATGATCAAGGACAGGCTTCAAGTTGTGAAAGAAAAGCCTCACGCCATGATAAAACTGATGAAGAAGGAGGAGAAAGAAGTCGCAGAGAATGCACACAGGGTCAACATGGTAATCTTGGATGAGGGGGGCTGCCAATACTCTGTCTTCTAGTGGCGTGGTCGCATTAGAGGCAACTTTATCGTCTGCAACGGCGGGTGAAGAACCTAGACAGTTCGTGAAGAACAATCGGCTCGACTTGGGAGACGTTCTACGCTTCTTTGTCTGCCGCTCCCAGCCCAAGGAGAGCTCCGTAAGTTCTATCTCGACATCAGCATGACCAAGAATCAATCGGTCATTGATGCGGCACCGGCCGCTACCCCAACTATAGTCCCAGCCATCGCTGCCAAGCATCGGACGGCAGCCATCCAACATAACCATCTCCACCCATGTGCATTCTTCGCGAGTTCTTTATCCTGCTTCTTCATCACCTTCCTCAAGACCATATCCTTCTCCTCCACAACTTGAAGCCCAAACCCATATGATACACTTTGAACCCTAAATACTAGACATAATAGAATTATTTAAAGAAGTAAAAGTGATCAGTACTATCTTAATTAGGAACCTAACATACCTCGAGAGTGAGAAAGATGGACCAATTCGGAAACACTAGCCATGACCAAAATAAGTGTGAACTAGTGCTATTGCATACTACACCAAGAAGTAGAAGCTGCAATTAGACAACTAAAAGCGCTCACCTAAACAAGGAAACTTCAACTATATCGAATATATACATCTGAAAGAGGAGATGTACCTGGAAAAGACAAAGATTTGATCACGCCCACCAGATAACAAAAGGTACAGCATTTGACTCAGAACCTGAAATTTTGGAGTAGAGGATTCCAAGTGTAAACTACGATATGATACACCCCATGTGTGACCATGACATAATTTCCAATGTAACTGATATCATGAATGAAATTCAAGGTCCACATATTTTTAATTCAAGATGAAAGATACACATAAAACCCAAACTGAGAGAGATAGGCAAGATGAGAGGGATAGGAGAGGTTGAAGACTAAAGGAACAGGGGACCAAGGAGAGAGAGAGAGAGAGGGGTTAGGGTAGAATCAAGAGCTAGAGAGGTGGGTACTGTATACTTTTCTGGCCTTGAAGATGCACAAATATTTCCATATGTACTCCTAGTGGGATGATAAATAAGCCCATTCCATGATATTAATATGAGGCATTGCATCGCATGACAGCCATACCCATAAGGTTCACATATATAGAGACATAAACTAAAGAAACAACTTTTCCTATATGTTTCCTGCTGGACATCAGACACGAAGGAATTTTTCTCATGCGCATACAATCATGAGCTGTAGGAATTCATTTTTTTGAAAACTATGAGTTGTAGGAATTTTTGCATAAGACAATTGAATCGAAGCTCAAGAAAACAAACAATCATGAGCTGTAGGAGTATAAGCTGGGAATTTTGTACAAGAGACAATTTCTTATGCACATTTTGTAAAAGAAAAGATCAGCCTCTTATTTCTTAGTTGTCCAAAATTTTCATTTTTAGGAGAAGCTAATGAATTTTAACCATCACAGTGGAGGTAAGACCAAAAATCAGCCATCTAGACTCCAAAAATCAGAGCCCATTGACCAAAAACACAAACTTATGAAAAATATTAATATTAGAAATAATGGTAACGTGTACAATAACTGTTACGAAAAACCAATGTCTACCATGACCAGTAAATGCAATAGAATCAGTTGAGTGCGAAATGAGAGGTGACGGACGAGAAACGAGGGACGACAACGCCGCGCGGAGAGAGAGAGAGAGGATGCCCTCTCTCTCGTCTCAGCGATGAGGCGACAGGGTGCAGACTGAGGGTTAGCCCTTAGTCTCCTTTTTCCACCCCGTGGAGATGCGGGTATTCCCTCCTTCTGTGGGGTCTGTGGCTTGTCTCATGACGGACGGGGCCTTCATGGGCCGGCGTTAGTAAATGCAGACCTTGATCATGTCAACAACTCATGGAGAAACTTCAATTTCACAAGAAATTAATGCATTTTAACCTTCACGCAGGAGTTAAAACATAACAAATCAGCCATTGAAACTCGAAAAATCAGATCATATCACCAAAAACTCGAATCTATGACAAAAGAAGAATAATCAATAATGAGTATATGATCTCCCGCTGAAATTCAAATTTTACGTGACATTGATGAATTTTGACCTATACGCATGGGTTAAAATAATAAAAATCAGCCATCAAAATGCCAAAAATCATAGCACATTCACCAAAAACTTGAATATATGACAGTAACAAAAACGATGATAAAATAATTTTAACGATAATAATATTAAAAAATAAGAAAAATAATAACGACAATAAAAATAATAAAAAATAATATAAATGATAATTATTACGCATCCAAGATCTAATAACCTGAGTTTCCCATCGACCTTTGAGACAATAATCTGGAGAGATTGTACCGTCTCTACCGCGCATCAGCTCTCTAAGGCCTTCAATTTCATGATATTCGTACTCATAGATATTGAGGGACAGCCGAGATCCGTACGTATCCTCGTTCTGCTCGGTCGGAGCAGATCGGAGATACGTCGACCTGAAATTCGAAGGAACCGAGGAGGGAAAGCTCGATCGATAATCCTGGCGATGAGCGCGGTGAGCACGACTAACAGAAGAGCTCCGATCTGATGTCCTCTGCTACAAGTAGGGTTCCTGGTAGCCTTCGGAATTCCCATTCTCTCTCCAGAATGAAAACAGCGTGAGTGGATGGAAAGGAGAATGTTTTGAGAAGAGCTCCGTTCTGATGTCCTCTGTAACAGGCACGGTTCCTGCAGCCTTTGGAATTCCCACTCTCTCACCAGAATGAAAAGAGTGTGAGTTGATGGAAGGAGAGTGTAGAAGGCGATTCTGGCTGATCGGGGTGACAGTGTCCGGTTCGTGACTAAGACTGGTATAAACGGCACTAAAAGTAGTATTTGAAGATTTGAATAATTATTATTAAAAAAATTATGATAGATTTGAAGAATAGACTGCCCAACATCCCTATTTGATGGACTAGTTTTGGTTCCAAAAGGGATCATGCTACGTTTGCACATACTTCCTATTATCTCTCCTTCTTTCTCTGTAGCTCTCATTTGCTCTCTCAAAGAGAGTAGGTGTTGAAGTCTAAAAGAACCCTTCTAGTTCAAAATTGGGTTCCATCAAAATTTTATTCTTCATGATTTATCGTGAGTCTTGATGTGTTTGTCACCATGGGCATGAGTCCATTGCATTTTTCCTTTGTTTTCACTTATAAATGGTTGTATTTCCCTTGTTAGGAAGACTCACTAGGGCCACCTTTGACCAACCCGCTTGGACTATGCTTGAAGTGCCATTTTTCTCAATCTCTCCTTACCTCCTATGTCTCATCATCTCCCTAAGTGTCTTCATCTGTCTTTTCCTATCATATTTTGCATCTTCTAGTATCTATTCATCTATCCTCTTTTCCTATACAAACCAATGTGTTTCTCTATAATTTTATATGGATTAAGGAGCTTATGTTGCACAATCTCTCTCTCTTTTCTCTCTTCACAACTTGTATCTTGTTTTTAGTTTGCATGCCCTTTATGGTGATCATTGCTTAGTCTTCCTATTATTCTTATTGCTGTTAGGTAACCCAAATTCCTTAGTAGTTTTTAATCAGCCCTACCACCCCTACAACATCAGGGGGCCCTAATGCCCTTGTCATTTTTAGCATTCGTGGTTGATGCACTTTGCATCATTGATAGACAACTCTATTGTCTATTGTGATGCTTGCCACTATCGAAAAATATCTCTATGCAAGACCACAGCTTTTCAACTCTTAAGCCACTACTAACTAGCCTAACCCATTGATCATCATATTAGGCCTCAATGCTCTTGCTACTCGCCCTTTGATGGATATTATGTAGCCTATAAGCCAAATCACACTTCTATGTCTCGTTTATATTTATTCACTGTTTATTATCGTTTAATATTAAAATAAAATTTATTCACTGTTATAACTGTGTGATATTTGTAATAATTTTTATGAACACATGCAATGATTATGTGAGTTACAATGAGATCATATTAAAAAAGATCAATATTTCTTACTATGAAAAATGAGAATAAGACGATAATATTGATTGAAGAAAAGAATAAAAGAGGAAGAGAGACATATAAGGGAGAGGAGAGGGTAGAAAATCTAGAATTACAAAAGTACCATTCAACCCCGTATACACTCACACTCCCCCTTAAGCTAGAGCATAGAGATCAAACAAGCCCAACTTGCGAGAAATAGAGCCATAAGAGTTTGTGCTTTGCCCTTTTGTTAGAATATCCACCAGCTAATGGGAAGAGCCAACATGAGAAGTGGTGATGAACCCATCAATTACCCAATGGCAAATAGTGTGGCAATTAATCTCAATGTGTTTTGTGGGTTCATGAAAAATAGGACTGTTAGCGAGAAATATTGCAGCTCAATTATCACAATATATGGGAATGACACCCTTATTAGAAAACCAAGCTCCTAAAGAAATGAACGAACCCAAAGCATCTCAAAGGAAGCATGCATCATAGCATAGTATTTGACTTCAGTGCTGGAGAGAGAGACAATGTATTGCTTTTAACTCTGCCAAGTGACAAGGTTCCCCCCAGCTAATGTACAGTACTCGAAAATAGATTTGTGATCACCACGATTGCTTGCATAGGAGGAGTCATAGTAAGCCTCCATACAGAGATGATCATGACGTATGTAGAGAAGACCATGTCGAAGAGCATGCTTGAGATAGGTGAGAACACGAAGAGAAGCTGGCCAGTAGATCTCTTGGGGTGTGTGCACAAACTGGCTAAAGAGACCCATGGTATTAGTGATGTCAAGAAGTGTAACAGTCAAGTACATAAGTTTCCCCATAAGTAGAGAAGGACAAGGACAGACAAATTATTGGTGAATCCAAGTGAACCAAGACCATCAGTCTCTCAAAATGGGCCTTTGATGGTCTCGATCCAACTTCGGTTCAATCCTCCTCTTACATTTGGTCTTGGACCGAATTGAAAAGAGGTAAAAGTGATCCTCGTGTCGTCACAACTCATGACTCATTCGCATATGGCAATCGGCATTAGGTCTTCAAATCCTCATGCAGCCACGTTATCTGACGAAATGAACTCGTGCGGTCGTTGAATACACACGATGTTGTGTCAAAACAAAGTCCAAACTTACCAATTTAAAGATTAATTCACCAATTGAAGTGTATAATTGTAAATAAGGGTCAAATCCACGGAGAATTAGGGAAATTTTTAGATATCTTTGAAATTCAATCAAATCACATGACGAATTGAGATTATAAGTTAGGAAATTTAGTATATTAAGAAAGATAACTCCAATACGAATCCACAGAATCAAAAATCAAGAGATTTGGATTAGAATTTGTGGAGAAATCAAAGTTTGAAAAATGAGAAACAAATTAGATCGCAAAGTTGATTAAAAACCGAAATTAAACTGAAAATTAAACTTAATCTACGATTCAAAATGTAAATCTAATGCTAAATGATGAAAGATTAAGATGTAAACACGCAATCTAACCCAAAGTCGAGCTCAAAATGATCCAATTAATCGCCAGATTCATGGCTATTCATTCCGCGATTTCGAAGACGAAGATGGCGTTCAAGATATGATTTCTCCTTACTCCCTCGACCAAATTCTGATTTCAAACATTCCTCGGATGCGGAAACGAGTTAAGAAGCTTAAGAAAAGAAAAGACTCTCACATTGTGGTGTCTAGAAAAGTTTCGATTTGCTCGAAAATCCAAGAATGATCTTCCGTCGCGAAGAACATACTAATTTATAGAAGAAATTGGGTGTAACCGTCAGATGCGTCAGTTCATCACGATAAACCGTCCAGATCACGCGTCAATTGACGAATCGACGCAATTAAGTCGCGTCTATCCGATCTTTGATGGAGCGTTTGGATGAGTCCATGCCGCGCGTGAAAAGAGAAGCATCACTTCATTTCACCTGTGGGGTCTCCATCTGATGGTCGCGATAAGTCGAGGGTCCATCAAGCGCGGTTAATCGTGACCGTTATAACTCTTTTGATGGACCGCTGAGATTAAACTTTATTTAATCGAATCGATGTCTCATAGGATGGTGCCACGTACCCCTTGTGTAAGTGACATCCAACGCACGTGATTAAATCACGTGATCGGATGTCTTAAACAATGCCACGCCACTTGAAATAAAAGATAAACGAACATAGTCGCACACGAAATAACTTTAAATGATTTATCACGTATATAAGGTGGGAGGTTTTAAGTGGTTAGCTTAAATCAGATTACAGATGCTCCTAACCACTTATTATCGTGCACACGTGTCACGCACACACGTCACGCATACACACGTCCATGTGTCACACGGACACACTTCCGCACGTTGCCACGTGGCAATGCTCCGCGACATCAGCACGCGGTAATTAAAAACATGTTTTAATTCCTTTTTAATTATTTAAAAATCGAAATACAATTAAATAAATTCAAAAAAATTCCATAAAATCTCGAAAAATTAGAAAAATCATAACTTTCAAAATACACCTCCAAATTAATTCAAATTTGTTTTGTTGGATCAGAAATTGAATTAACCATCATTATAAAAATTCAAAAAGATTAAAATAACAAGAGAATGAATTTTAATTAAATAAATACACTCATGTATCTTATAAAATAAATTTATAAAAAAAATACATGAGTGTTAATAAAGATCTTTTCTCTTATCTTTTTTAATCATGAAAATATACTTATGATCTTAAATATAAATAGGATTATAATCACATTGTTTAATTATGCATAATTATCTATAAAATGATATATTTTAAGATCATAACATGAAATTACATAAAATGATAGAAATATACTTAAAATATGATAACATGCATACAAATAGGATATTTAATACTTTAAATTGCATTAATAATCATGTAATTCATGTATAAAATGCATGTTATCATTATGACAATTCGAGCATTCGATCTGCTCTTCACAATTCTTCTTTGCATTCTTTGTCACAACTCCAATCACATATCTTTGTCGCAAGCTGCTAGGAGATGTCAAGAGCTTCAATCTTTGTCTTCAAAATCAAGTTCATAGAATATCAAACTTTGATAAGTGGTAAAGTTATACGCCGCTAATGGAAGGCCCACCACAAATCAATGCCCACTTGACGCCTCTTCCTCGCATGTTATTGACTGCCATCAACTTCATACATTCCACATTGTTCATACTTGCTACGGATTTCTTCCCAATTCACCGTAGATTTTTCTAGTCCTCTCTAGATCTTATTAAAAGAGTTCTTTTTTGAGATTCTTCAGCAATTTTCCACGAAATCGTATGGATTTAAATATTTCCACAAACGAATGCAGCTTCCTGTGGCCAAATTGGCCAATTAATGGCTGATCAGAGTTCCTCAAATGATCAAATCCATGCCTTTATATAACTGATTTGAACACTAGTTCACATTAGCAAATTAGTCCCACAACATTGTATATTTTTTGATATATTTCTTATAGTTATGAGCATAACTTTTTCCTTGTTCGAGGAGTAATGTTGGTTGTGAGTGATTCCAATGGTAGAACTTGTAAGCATATTTTTCCATTTAAGAGAACAACTAAGTTTCAAGAGGCATTGAATGAAAATAGATTATAGAATACAAGCTTTGATCATCAGTTTTTTGTGACGATCAATTTAGCAATGTACCATGATTTAGAAAAAAATACCGTGGAGTAAGATTTATCACTAATTAGTCCATAATCAATGAAAGATGCTTATGAGTCTTGAGTCATGATCCTGGATCCCCTAAGATCAATTTCAGAAGGTCATTTACATAGATCTGGCAACCTTATTCCTCGTAGAGTATATCACTTGATGTTACAAATGAGCCAAACCTAACCCGAACCAAAGAGAGACAAAGCTCAAGAGACAAATTTCTCCCTGAAAGTTTCAAAGGACCCAAATATATGGTTTTGGTATTATATTTCCATTATATTAATATGCATTAGACTATCAAACAAATTCTGATTTTTTTAATGAGATGCAAAATTATCAAAATAGATATTTTCATCCAATTGGATATTTGGAATTTTGGATGGCCCACATTACTTTCTGATTAATTTTTTTCATGAGATGCAAAATTATCAAAATAGATATTTTCATCCAATTGGATATTTGGAATTTTGGATGGCCCACATTACTTTCTGATTAATTTTTTCCTTTTAAATCTAATTTTTAACCTATGTTTTAGATTGCCATCAATGGAATCAATTGTAGATGAGGTATATTTTATTTTATATTGATCTCTAAAACTATATGATAATAGCTTACTAATTCTATATTTAATCTTTTAGATTCACTCAAACAATGTATTAACATTTTTTTCTAGACTCATAGCCATATATGGAAGCCCATTCATCCTTAAATAGCTTTGGTCAGTGTAATGAGCTACATAGGCTCACTGATAGAAGAAATTGCCAACTTTAGCAGTCATGTCATGAAGGCTTGATCCTTAATGAACCACATCGTACGACTAAGATTCCTGAAAGAGAAAGGGATGGGTTTGTGAAAAAGGAGAGAAACCCCTAGAATCTAGTAGACCAAGTGACATAGTTTGTCTCGTCGAAAATATTACAGGGAATCTGAAGATGGTGGATGAACGTATTCATCAATGAAGATAAAGAAGCACTAATCACCTACACTACCTAGCCAAGAGCAAAAATCAGAAATAACATCAAAGTGGGGGGTAATACTAGCTACACGATTGGAGTAGAAGTAGGGACCGGTGGGAGTGGCGGATTAGAAGTAAGGATTGGTTGGACTTCCAAAGTAGAATAGTGATTGGCTGGATTTCTAGGGGTTTCTATAGTAGAAGTTGGGACTGGTTGAACTACTGAAGTAGAAGTAGAGACTGAAGAAGGAGGTACGAGCCAATGGAGAGTCCTTGTTTGCCATAATCTCATGGTAATGTAGGATGATACTTCGATGTGAGAGCTCGATGAGTTGTGATGAGTGGGGACCTCTCAGCTAGGAAATAAAAAAGAATGACTAAAACATGCCTCCAAATCAGTCCAAGAATTTATTCATTTCTCCCTTATACAATCCTCAAATCAACAAATTTTCAAGAGGAAACTTGTAGATCTCAAAATTTTGTATCTAATCAGACTTAGAAATGATCTATTTCATGGAGTATACAGAGAGATAAGTCTGAACAAAGATTTCAAGTGAGATTTCACTAAAAAACATGTTTTGTCCAAAAAATTCAATTTAGGTCATTCAAATAGCATCAAATCAAGTCACCTTGAACAAAGTTTGTTGAAAAGTAAAATCTACTTCCAATAACACCTAGTACAAAATTTTTCAAGCTAGGGATAAAAATATATAACCTTTTGAAGATGACGCTAAAAAAATTAATGGTTTTCCAAAAGGAAAGCAAGATTGAAGGCTTTTCTCTGCCATTTTTGACATTCTTCGGCTTGAAATAGATATTTTTTATGCTTCCAAATATAATGCAACAAGTTTCAAGTTGATCCAACTTAAAATGAGAAAGAGATGACTCATTCAAGCTAACTGCAAGGAGAGGTCTGCTAGAGTAGTAGACAGACGATGCGGAAATGACAACAAGAAGATCCGGTGCCGCAATGAGGGACCCTAGAATAGTGCTCTTATACCATGTGGAAAATGAGAATGAGACAATGATATTGATTGAAGAAAAGAAGAGAGGAGGAAGAGAGACATAGGGTAGAGGAGAGAGCGTAGCAAATCTAGAATTATAAAGTATTATTCTATCCCATATAGACTCACCATTTTTGTGTGCTCACTGATAACATGCTAATTAAACATGAAAATACATGATTATTAATACAAATTAAGGCATAAAACATTCCATTCTAATGCATGTTTTTTTATATTTTTTTAGTGTTTACCTATCATTCTATGAAAAAAAGTCATTATAATATCAAAATGCATTAATTTAGGGTTAATTATGATGAATTAACGATAATATTTTCATAACCCATCTTTAGTTGATATTATAATTAGTTTTTAAGGTTAAATAATAAGAGAAATAATTTTATATATACTCATATATTTTTTTCTAAGTTTTAAAATCTAAAAAGAAATAAGTAGATTTTTAAATAGAAATTAAATTTCTTGTTATTTATTAAATTTAACTTTTTTTAGAATGATAGATAATTTTATTTCCGATCCAATGAAATAAATTTGGATTGATTTGGAGTTATATTTTGAAAGTTATGAATTTTCTAATTTTTAGGGATTTTTTCAGATTTTTTCTGAATTTTTCTAAATTTTTATGAATTTAAAATAGATTTATTTAATTTAAAATCAATTTTATAAGTACGCAAGTGATATGGCAGAATCTAGAGCATCCGATCACGCGTTTAATCATGACCGTTGATCGTTACTTAAAAGTAGGGGGTACATAACGTAATCTCATTTGCCAACGAATCATTTTAAAATAATTTAATCTTAGCCGTTGATTTGAGGAGTTATAACGGCTCAGATTAAAACCAACGAAACGCATCTGGAGCATCCGATCGAGATCAAACAATGACAATTAAGTGCGCTACTTATAACGTACGCTACGTGGCATCATCTCGACGATCCATCGGAGACCCAAAGGCCATGACTTAATCGTAACGATTCACAATCGTGCATTTCATTAGAGCCGTTGATCGAAGATTAAATGCTCAATCAAACGGTTACATCCAATTCACCCTATAAATTGAGATATTCTTCGACATTGTAAAGCATTATAGAGCAATTCGAGTAATTGAACTGTTTAGACACCAAATCCCTTGAATCTCTTGCTTCCAATCGCCTCTACACTCCTTTTCGCCTTCACGGAGTGCTTGAAAGTGAGATTTCGTTGAGAGACTAAGAAGAAATCGGCTCTTGAACATCAACGATCGTTTTTCGAATTCAGGAATGAAAAGCCTTTGATCCCGCGACTAATTGGATCAATTTGAGCGTAATCTTGGGTTAGAGATCGTGTTTCATCCTAATCTTCATTCGTATTGCTTTAGATTTCATTTTCGAATCGTAATTTGATTCAATTTCAATTTCAGTTTTTCGTAATTTTATTTTTTGAAAATTTCTCTCTTGTTCATTTGATGATTTCTTTGCAAATCTTGATCCAAATGCAATGATTTTTTATTCCATGGATTTTTCTTTGAGTCTTCTTTCCAAAAATATCAAAATCCCTAATTTTTATCCCCATTTCATTGTCCGATTTGACCGAATTTCAAAAGATCCCTCGAAATTAACTTAATTCTCCGTGGATTTGACCCGTATTCACCACTATACCCCGTAATTCGTGATTATTTGATAAAATTGGTGAGTTTGGTAATTGTTTTGACACTTGACCGCGTGTTTTCAATGATCTTGCTGTCTCGATTCGTCACTCACCCATGACTTTCTCCCTCTAACTTCTCTTGATGACTTTACCTTTGATTTAAATCTGATTGATGCATGGGTTGATTCATTAGAAAGATCTACTTATCGACTCTCAAATAATTTCTCACTAATTTCATCATTTAATTATGTCAAATTCTAAGCACTCATAAAAGTTGATCCTAATTTTTCATGAATTCCATCGTTATTCACTAATTATATTGAAAATAATTATCAATTAAGTGAGTTTAGACTTTTTCTTGACCCTGGGTTATGGATGAAGCTAGATATGATCTAGACGATTAAAAAAGCCAAAGTAAATTTTGGGCATGGGTGCTCAATGGGGTCACAAGTTCCTTGGCCATAGTTCGAATCTTGAGATTGGAGAGGACTTCTTGGATGGTTATAAGTGATCAAATGATTTTGGCTCTTAATAGGTCATAGTAAAAATATGATTATATATCCACAAGATGCCTTTGGTATCCACAAAGATTTCTTGTTATGTATCAACTTGATTGATCGTTTGGTAAATTACCATTCAAAGATTCACGTAGATCGATTAAATGAATCCTTTCTCTCAAGAGAATATGCTATCTATCTTTAGTGTCTTCACATCAATGGCCATAGGATCAACCATTATTGTCATATGAATGAGATAAAATAATATTATTTACTAGATATTTTTGATGCCCTTCTCAAGTCTCCTTCAAACAGGAATACTTAAAAACGAGTAATTAGTACGTTGTGATATTGTCATAATTCATCTATATGATGGACTTTATTGCAGAAATTTTTGCACAATAACAATGAATAAACTTTCATTTCAATGAATGCCAAACAAAAACACAGCTATATAATAGGCTTGAAGGCCATGAATATCCATCAAAGTCTAGTATCAAGAGAAATGTATGAATTTGTTTTTTGAAAACATCTCCTCTTGTTTGAAAAATTGTTTATACTCTTCATTTTAGACCTCATACCATTGTTATGGGCACAAAAATCTTGGAAATGTTTTTTGGAAGGACCTAGTGATCAGAAAAATAAAGAGGTTGGTTATCATCTATTACAATAGAAAAAATATGATGGTGTTCTTCTATTCTCCTAATGACATATCTAAAACTGAATAGAGTTTAATGATGGAAAACTGCTAAGGTACTATAATTGATGGGGATTGATGACAATAGTTGGACAAAGACCAATAATTTTCAATAAGACAACTCTTTTTTTTATGTAAAATATGCTTACCCCTTAGGAATGAGTTAATGGAGTGAAGTTAGCACCCATATGGGCACAAACATGCTAATGTCTCAGGGTTTAAAATGGGCTATTCCAAATTTTCTCGATAATCCATAAAATATATTTTCCTTTACATGATTTCTCACATTATTTCTAATCTTGTATGTAATTATGTTATAAGATTTTAGTAATAACAAGCTAATGATCTTAGGCCCTAAAAGAGAATTTCAATAGACCATTCAAGATTAAACTTGTGATTATGTCCTGAAATTAGCCATACAATGAGGAGAGTAGTACACATCTGGATTTTTCATAGTTGAGGTTCCTCAAATTGGCCATAAAATGCGGGGTTTTGTGCTTAGACAGGACACACTAAGGTTTAAGCCTTGATGCTTTGATCTAATTACAATCAAAGCAGATTTAGTTATGGAGTTAGGTTAGGCTACATGGCTTCCTCCTTTGACTATGATGATCTTTTCGATTTTACAATGCCAAGCAATCTTCACTCCCTTCCATATGTCCACATATATCAGATGCAGAGCACAAAATTGAAGAATTAAACTGACTTGCTTGAACGACAAATTTGAGATAGAGCGCAAGAACTCCTTCATGGAGAACACTCTCTTAATGATGGAATATCCATTGGCATGGTCGTATGCTCATCATCTAACCCTTTTTTAACATACCAACCATACCATACCATACCATACGTTGCACCCACAAGGAAAACCCAATGTCTAGTGGTGCTTGGACTAGCCTTTAGGCCACTCGGCATGGCTGTTAGGCTTCCTTCTCCGATGTCCATTCTAATCCGCTGACAAGCACCATGTAGTCCCGGTGCCGCGATGCACACACCGTCATCTTGCTTGCATGTGTTCATTGCGCATCGTAGGGTTTTGGCAAAAAGTTTAGCATGACTAAGAACCATGATTCCTACTTGTAATTTAGAATTTAAATTATGTAATAAATCTGATAAAACTTTCCAAGAGTCACTGACCAGAAATGTGCAAGGCAATTTCTGGACCAGAAAATACCAAAAAATAGCTAATTATTGACTGTCATTAAATATTTCTATAAACTTCTGACTATCCAACGGACCAATTCTGCCCACTTGCAAAATGACGTGGGCCGAGGCTCTCGTCTCCGTCTGCTTCATACGAACCGGCCCACGATAACCCGGCTATATATACATAACTACTGCTTTCCCGCCTTTTTATATTCCCGCCATTTCGAAGCTATTGCGAGGTCTGCTGAAATCCAGCATTCCTTCTCGAAATCTCCCATCTCGATCTTATTTCTGCATCATTTTCTTCCGATATTCGAGCGAGGAATCGAGCGGGACGTTGATATGAGGGGAGGAACTGTCCAGATCAATTGGCACGAAACCAAACCCGTGCTGACCTTAGATTTTCACCCCCGCACCGGGATTCTAGCTACCGGCGGTAATGATCATGACATCAAGGTGATTTTTATGCTCTTGATTCTAATTACCGTTTATTATTTCGGATTCCGATTGCAGTTGGGGGAAATTTTCGCTCTTGTGTCCGAGAATACTTTTCCGCGGAGAAAAGTTGACTTTATGACTTTTTAAAATTTTGTTATAATCACCCTTTTTATAGCCTTTTTCCAATGAAGTACGCCATGAAAATTTGGATTTTAACACTCCCGAGCGTTAAATTTCTCTTATTTGCAGTGACACGTCACAGTTTAAGCGGCACAAAACGCAGAAAATAATGACGGCAGCTAAGATGTTCCAGTACTAATGTTTTCATGTTGACCGTTAATTGCCTGTTAGAACGAGATACATACACCTCCCATTCTGGGAATTTTTCGGTTCCATATGATCTCAAATTCCGAGAATCTTTTCCTCGCAGAAAAGTTGACTTCTTTTGTCACTCTTTTACTCTTTTGTTATTTTCACTTTTTTAACCTTTTTTATTGCGAGATTTTAACGATGCTTGGATTTTTAACTCTTTCAAGCGCTGAAATTCTTTCAATTTCACTTATCGATCGTAGTTTAAGGGGTTCAAAATGTAGAAAATTATACCGGCTTCTTAGTTTTACAAAAGCAACCTTTTCATATTTACTTCTTGCAGCATAATCCTTTTCCAATGTACCATTTAGTTGCCTGGTAGTATGAGCTACATACAACTGTATTTCTGAAATTTTCCATCACATTTGCCGTAGAATATATTTCCTCTGAGGAATTGACTTCTTTTGTCCTTTTTTTTCACTCTATTTAAGGTGTTTTTCCCAATGAGATAGGCAGCAATAATTAAACTAGGGTTTAACTCTCCTGTGATTTGAAATTCTTAGAATTACACCACAGTTCATGTGGGTCATGATGCAGAAAATTAGTACGGCATTTTAGTTTTAGCAAAAGTAATGTTTTCATGTTTACTTCTTCGGCTAGAATACTTCTCTAAACTTTCTTTTTGCAGCTCTGGGAGGTGACGGCCATGAATGAACCGAAGAAAGGACCGACTGCTACTTACAAAAGCAGTCTTTCTTACCACAGCTCTGCTGTAAATGTAGTACGCTTTTTCTCCATCAGGTGGGAAAAATTCGGTTCACTCACTGTATGAATTTCAGTTTTTCTGCTCATGGAAAACAGTTCACTCTAATCTACATGTTCAACATGAAACTCTCTGCATACCATTTATTTCTTCTGTTAAAAATCTGTTCTTTTTTTACGTCACATACTTTTCAGTAGAAACATAATATTTTTCCATCACTTCTATTCGTTATTGCACTCATGCATGGTAATAAACTTGATTTCTTTGATTTTTTTCAGGAGAACATCTTGCTTCAGGTGCCGATGGTATGTTTTTTGCCGTTTGACCTACACTATGATAACAGTGTTATTATCTATTATTAGTCATTCTGGATAACTAATTTCTGTTTTTAAAAATTTAAGGCGGTGAGCTTATCATATGGAAACTACATTCGACGGATGATATTTCCAGTTGGAAAGTACTCAAAAACTCTCTCGTAAAAGATTTTATCCACAATCTTGTTAATAAAATTGGAATGTACTGTCTATTATCTATTAATTTTCCATTTGGATGACCGTACATTTTAGATTCCATCGGAAAGATGTCATGGATTTACAGTGGTCCTCTGATGGCAATTTCCTAATATCCGGTTCTATCGATAATACATGCATCATATGGGATGCAAATAAAGGTATACACCAGTGAATTGAAAAATAATTTACAGTTTATTATGCCTTAATCAACTGAAAACATTCATCAGGTTCTGTACATCAAATTTTGGATTCGCACCAGCACTATGTTCAAGGTGTGGCATGGGATCCTTTAGGTCATTATGTTGCTTCCATTAGTTCCGATAGAACATGCCGTATTTATGCCAACAAGCCCCTGGTGAAAGTAAAAAATCTTGAAAAGTTGAATTATGTCTGCCAGCATGTTATTTCAAAATGTGAACTTCAAAAGCAAGATGATAATAAGGTTCTTTAACTCTCTGTTTCAGCAGTCTCTTCAATCTTATTTATCAGCTGAAATAGATTTAATTATTATTTTTAATTTTATCTCCCGGGCTCAGTTACCAAAGGCGTATTTGTTTCATGATGACACATTGACATCTTTCTTCCGGAGATTGGCTTGGTCGCCAGATGGATCATTCTTATTGGTCCCTTCTGGTATTGATCTAGTTAATTAGTTCTTAAAAATGTGTAATTATCTTAATCTCGTCTCTTGTTACTTTCAATGTCCAGGTATATACAAGGTGTCTCCCAAGTCCGATAACTTCAATACAGCATATCTGTTTTCAAGGAAAGATCTTTCCAGGTGTGGTGTCTGTTTCCTTTGCTTTAGTGAGAAAATCTTAATATTAATCTCTCTTGAATTGAAGGAATATTGAGTCCTCTATATTTTTGATAAATAGGTATTCACATTGATTTGTCTAAGTACCTTGTATCATTTGTTGGGGTTGAAGGATCTAGGAAGATTGAGGAAGATTCGACCTGGGCTGTCAGGCCTGTCTTCAGATAGACTGAGGCCTAGAGTTGAAAATGTCCTTGACAGAAAAAAATGAAGTGAGGTTTCTCCTAGCCAGTTATGTCCCATTAAATCATGGACTGAGCATTTGATTGAGTATGGTCTAGTGATCGTGATGGTCGCAATCATCGAATCATTTTAATCGATCCAATCCCTGAACTCGAATGGGTAATGGAAATAAATAAAGTCTTTATTGCATTTGATTAATTAATCCTAACTACCCAAATTGTAAAAAAATCAGAAAAAAAAGCCTGGGGATGATCCTGTCTATAAATATATTTATATATTTTATCTTTAATGTTCATACAGACCGTCCATACAATTAAGGGGAGCTAGTGGACCCGTAGTTGCTGTGCGTTTCTGCCCCCTTATTTTTCATCTACGTGGATCTAACTCTGGTACATAGCGTCATCTTCATTATATATTATCTTTTTTGTTATAGGCGTTGACTTTTATTTATTCAAGCAGCTGGCCTCTTCAAACTGCCACATCGGATTCTATTTGCAGTGGCCACTTTAAGTTCTCTATATGTTTATGACACTGAGAGCACCACACCTGTAGCTGTCCTGGCAGGCCTTCACTATGCAGCTATCACTGATATTGCATGGTATATGCGTTAGATTTATTTTCTTATTTTTTTGTGGACTGATATCATCTTATTTGCCAGGTCTCATGATGCTAGATATCTTGCGGTGTCATCGAGAGATGGGTTCTGTACACTTTTGGAATTCGAGAACAATGAACTGGGCTCCCCGGTTTCTGTTTCTGGTATGATTTCAACTTTTCCGGGGTTTATTTTCTGAGGTTGAAGTGAACGTCATAAGTAGGCAGAGGAGCTTGTCCTTTCCCTTTTGGCTGTTTGATCAAGTTCGAGTATTCGGCCAAATTCTGGGAAACAAATTCATGGGATTCAACCTGTTTGATCATTCGTTTTTTGAGTATGGTGTAATCTATGGTGTCAGATCTATCCACTGCGATTAGCCAAAGCAAGAACTAGATTTTAGGTTTCCAGTGCCTCCTGCGCCGTCTTCTGGCTGCCAATACATCCTAGATGCGGTCAAAAGCTCCTAGGCGGTTTTCTCTATTGCCCTTCCTTTCCATGTATTTTCTGTCTGTCTGGCTGGCTGTCTTTCCATTGACCATGAACTAATGAAATCAGATCTCTGTTATGAGTTTATCTGGACGTTTTTCTGTAATGCTGCCCTTTTATAATTCATCTGCCTTGTTTGGTTTTCTGTGGAGTAAATGCGTCACTGGTTTTTGACCTAGGACTTAAAGAAGTGGGTGAAGAGCCCACATATCAGGCGATGGCGGAACCCAACGCTGTAGTGGCTATGGAGGTTGATGGAGGGGAGAAGAGCTTGAAGATCATTGACGTGAAGGAAGCGCCGATATTGCCGGTCAAACCATCTGATCCGAGTAAGCCTGCCAAGAAGCGGATTACTCCCATGGCGATTGTTTGACCTGCTGACTGCTGTTGCAAACTTGACTGGTTTTTCAGAACAACGGGCTTTGTGATTATTATTTTTTATAACCCCTTTGACTAAAATGTCTGAGATAGATGGATCGTTTAGAGAGAGAGAGAGAGAGAGAGAGAGAGAGAGAGAGAGAGAGAAGACTTTGAGAGAGATTGAGAATATAACGGAAAGTTATTCGACACAGTTTAATGGCGATGAATTACAACGAAATTTGAGCGCCACAGCGCAGGAATTATCACTGCTTGATGCTGTCGTTGACTTTTGGTGGGTCATCGCGGTGAGTTTCAACAGGAGGGTCCAGTAAGTGGCAAGGTGGTTGAGCTGTAGTATCTTTAACAGGCGGCGTTGACCCATTCTTTGCGCACACTTCTCTGTCTACTTCAACCCTTTTGACCTCCTCGCTGACCCTGAGGTCCTCGTCAACAGCGAAGATGACGACCTGTTCACCATGAGGTCCGGGGACTACAGCCCCGTTGACTCTGACATGATCCTCCACGTTGACAAAGTCTGTCTCTGCCCTCAACCTCTCCTTCGTTTTCTTCTTCCTAGAGAAACAACAAAGAACTGCTGCTATGCAAGCAAGGAAGAAGAGCCCGCCAAAGGACACAAACACCACAATTATCGCAGTGCTATGATGATGGTTTGATGGTGGAGGTATGGGATTCGGAGGGGGGCTATAGTAGAATGGTGCCGGCGGTGGAAAAATGGGCTTTGGAGGAGGGCTATGGTATAATGGCGGTGGAGGGGCGGCCACCGGAGAATTGGGCTTTGGAGGTGGGCTATAGTGGAACGGTGGAGGTGGTGTCGCCACAGGAGCATTGGGCTTTTGAGGTGGGCTATAGTAGAATGGATGTGGCGGCGGCGGCGGCGGCGGAGGTGGGGAATAATGCACGGGAGGCGGAGGAGAGAAGTAGGGAATCATGGTGAGAAGAGATGGGTAAGAGGAGATGGTTGAGCTGATGAGGTCGATGGTGAGGGTGAGTAGTGCAACGAGTAGGGAAGTATTTGTAGGGAGGGGGGAGATGATGACGCAAGCCGTTTTTAAAGGAAGGGGTGAGTGACTTGGCGGCCAGGCTAATTCAGCCATGCTGTCGCTTGATGGGTTTCTTTCGCTTCAGCTTTTCCCATCTGTTCCCTTTCCTTCCTCCACAATACTGTAACGTTTGAGAGAGAGAGAGAGAGAGATCAGGGCCGAAAGTTCATGGGAAGGATATTGAAATCTCAGAAGATGGTCGTAGAGAGAGAAGAATATTTGGCCCTTTTTCATCGCTTCTCTCTTCTCCTTCATTGCCATCATTTTGTAGCCCACCCGTCCAATCAGTGAGACGTTAGTGAGAAGATGATGACTAAAGGATCAAGGGATGTTATCCAAAAAAAAAGCCCTTTTGACCCACAGTAGAGTTTCTTTTATTCTTCTCCTTTATCCTTTGAGCCCATGTTTTATTTATTTATTTCTATTATTATACACTGCACAACAAAAATGTAATTTTACTATGATGATGTGATCATGAATAATTTTATTTGATCAATTTTTTTAATGGTATTTTCATGAGAGACAATCATATTCTTGAGGAAAATCAGTTTCTTTCGTACAGTAAGAAGCTTGTTAAATAGTTTAAAATACAATTCAAGAAAAATTATTTGTTTATTCTTATGATGAATATTCTCGACAAAAAAACTAGACATTCAATAAAAAAATCTTTCGTGTATTCATGATCAAGGTTTTGAGTTAAGGAGATGAACTCGTTGAACTGACTTGAAATTTAATCATTTTAGGGCATGTATGCCTGAAGCTAAAGTGTGGAGATAGAAATTTTTTTATTTATAATGGTTGTGAGAAAATGGACTCCTTTCAAGGCATTTGGTAATCTTACCTCCTAAAATATAGTAGATTGGCCATTTTAGATATTGAATCTTAATTGATTCTGAATATAAAAAAAAAATTCAATTTTGAGACCCATCTTATATTTTAAAGGAATTCTTGAATAAAAAAAATATCAATTGAAATTTTTTATATAAAAACACCATTTGAAATTATTTTAGCCATTAACAAATTTCAGATGAACACACTATTTTTACATAAAGATTTCTTTTCCATCTATTTCCTTCTCCATCTTCATTTCATGGTAAAAATTCAAGAAAAATGTTTCACTACTTAAGATTTTTCATCCCATAATGACATTAAACTAATTTTGGATAAATAAAAACCAATTTTGGTACATGTCACGAGATCTACATATTCAATTTTTTTATCAATTGTGCACTTGAAAATGAAATATATCTGAAAATTAAGATGCTTACTTTTAAATAGATATTGAGAAGTCAAGTATAAATATACAAAGATGGGAAATTTCTTTATTAAATCAATTGATAGAGAAAAAGATAGATATACATATATAATCATAGAAAGAATGATAAACTTATAAACTAGCACATGAAACAGAATGATTGCTATAAGACTAATATAAATAGTAATATAATATATAGATAGTTTTATATATAATTAAGAAATAGACATATTGAGGTTTTTTAAATATCCAAATGAATTGATTGATAAATTCTCACAAATATTGGCAAACGGATAATTAGCTACATAGAAAGAGACTCAGAGAATAGAGAGACATCGATAGAAAAATAGATAGATGCGTGAATAGAGCAAAAACATATATTGAAAACCATAGACGTTTAGATAGACACCTGAATGAAGAGATTGATTGATAGGTTTTCAAATAGAAGGCAAATTATTTAGATTTGCAATTAAGTGTATAGGTCAATAGATTTATATGTGTGTGCCTGCGTGCACACACGTGTTTGTTAGAATCAAAATATTGATAAAATTTATAAAGCAAGTCAAAGTCACTCAAAGTCATAGGTAAAAGCTGAGATGAACACTTTAACAGTTAAAATTCAATGCTTAGACAACCAATGTCAAAGGTTGATTGTCAAAGTTGAATGTTGATCAAGTCGATTTCAAAGTACAATAATGTCAAAAATCAACCTTCACATAAAAGTCAAAATTGGCTAAAGACTAAGAGAGATATTTCTTACTTTTTATCCTACTTTTTCACTTTTATATCTTGTTAAATTTATATACTTGTCTATTTACTTTCCTATTTTCATTTTAATAATTTTCTCTAAGAAATTACCATTCAAAAACTTGTACTCTAATATTTCCCTTTGCTACTACTTACGATTTTCATGCACCATTGCCTAGGGTTTGTTTCATTTTAATAACGAGGTCAGATGATCTTATCTTGGCTACATAATAACCTTTGTGGGTATCTATTTATATCCAAGCTTTGTCAGTTTGAAGTTCCATTGTTAAAGAATCGTAGACTAAATTAAAAACACAACTACCCATGAATAAGATGTCATTTTTGTTGTATTTTTAAGGATTACCAATAAATCTATGACAAGAATCCACCTAGTTAAAAATTAGATACAATAATCTAAGGATTCATATGAACCAATTCAATTCATGAAACTTTCTCTATAGACCACCTATTTTCCTACCTTAGTCTCTCCACACAAATGGTTACATGATCAACCATCATTATCATATGAGTTGAATCAGGTGTGTTATTTCTCTCATGTCTCATGATTACGAAGACATGTCATTCGTCTATGTTGTACATATCAAATCTCATCAGGTGCCGCAGATCCTATCAAGAGCTCTTTGAAGCTATTTAAAAATATCTAGCCTCTTGCAATATCATCATGATCTTTGGATGGTAGCATCTCCTATTGAACATCTGCTTCAATGCTCCTTAAAGATCTCCTCACCATCTAGTCTTCCTAGGTATCAAGGAGAGAGGCAAAATCCAAGAGAGGAAGAAAAGAAAGGAGTGGCCACTACCCAAGGCTTCCATTGGCAGCTCAAAGGGTGGACTCTCAATCCCTATTTATAAACTCCTATTTTTTCAGAACTATTAACAAATACCTTCATAAAGATGTCTATATCTACTAATATCCATTGATCTTATGTATGTGAGCCCCTAGGTCCATGTGTATGTATAGTTGATAACATGCTATATTGACATAATAAAACATGATTTTTATTACATATTAAGGCATAAATGATTTCATTTCCATGCATGTTATCATATTTATATGTATTTTTCTATTATTCTATTAAAAAGTCATTATAATCTCAAAATACTTTAATTTAGGGTTAATTTTGATAAATTAGAGTTTAATAATTTGATAACCCATATTTTTCTTGAGATTATAACTGTTTTTAAAGTTAAAATTATAAGAGAAATCATTTTTTATAAACATACATTTTATTTTCTAAAGTTTAAAATCTTAATAAATGAATATATTTTTAAAATAATAAATTAAAGTCTTATTATTTATTAAATTTGACTTTTTAGAATAATAGATAATTAAATTTCGGATCAAATGAAAGAAATTTGGATTAATTCGGAGTTATATATCAAAAGTTATGAATTTTCTATTTTTAGGGATTTTTTCTGGAAATTTTCAGATTTATTTTCGATTTAAAATGATTTAAATTAATTTAAAAAAATGCAAAAATGTGTTTAATTTTTGTGCGGGTCCCACGTGGATGCGACGTGGCACTCCAGGCCACATGGCAGCGCCACGCGGGCCCACGCGGCGCCTACGCGGCATATACGTATGTATATTATTTATTTATTCACTATATATATAAAGGGTCTTTAGCCTTCCCTATATGGGAAGGGTTATTAATCTCATAAATCGTCGGGTCTTATAAACCCGACGAAACTCTTTAGTTTAATCCGTGTGGGACTAATCCACACTATGCTTTAAATGACAGGCGACGTGGCGCGACGAGGAGCGCCAGATCAAACGGGCGATGAATCGACGCGCGTCGATCGCGTGCACCCGCGGTCCACCAGAGAAGATCAAACACACGTGCTGAATTAAATGGATTATAACGGCCGAGATTTAATCGCGCGGGACGCATCTCGATCGTCAGATCAAGATCTAAGGGGCGAAATTTGAAGCGTTTTGTAAACTCTTATCTGGAGATCAAATCCATACCGTCCATCGAGATCTGACGGTTGCGATTTAATCGAAACGGTCCACGATGGACCGTTTCATCGTAACTGTCGATCGTTTCGATCGGACGGTTACGCCCAAATACCCTATAAAACAAGATGTTCTTCATCGTTTGTAAGCATCCGAGTTGAATTTCAATCTAATTAAGCTGTCTAGACACCATTCTTCTCAATTCTCTCAATTCCATCGTGCTCCTCTCTCATTTCCGCACCCACGGAGCTCTTGAAATGGAGATTTGGTGGAGTAGATTGTGAGAAATCACAGCTTGAAGCTCGTCGAGGCGTTCTTGGTGTTCTTCGCGATTAATCAGCTTAATCACGGTGATTTGATCGCTAAATGGGATTAGTGGAAGCGGTTTTGCATAATTTCTCTTCCTATAATGTTTAATTTTCGTTTAGATTAGGATTTATAAGTTAATTTTATCAAATTTCACCTAAAATTGCTAATTATTCGTTCCAAAATTTCTCTCCACTTCGAATTTCGATTTCTCCGCGAAATCAAGTCCAAATTCGATGATTCTTGATTCTGTGGAATTGATTTGAAGTCTTCTTTGATAAAATATTATTTTTCCTAATTTCTACCATCAATTTCTCATCCGATTTGATCAAATTCGAAGATTACATCAAGAAATTCCTTAATTCCCTGTGGATTCGACCCTTATTTACCATTATGCCACTCAATTCGAGTTAATTTCCTAAACTTGGTAAGTTCGGAATAATTTTGACGCGATACCGCGTGAAATCGATGACCTCGTGGTCTCGTCTCGTCTATAGTTAATAGGTCTATTAACTCAATAACATTTAATGGTGAACCTTATTCACTAACTATGTTAGTATATAGATCAATAAATCAAGGATTAGTTTAACCAATCAACAGGTTGAGTTGTCATATCATTGGGTGCCAAGATACTCCACATGCCCTGGAAGATGTAGAATATATAATAATCTTATGGAATCTTTATTTTCATTAGTTACTATGTATGTGTAATCTTTCATTCATATGAGATTCCTAAAATGACTTAGGATAATGGCCAACTACCATACCCTAATTAATCACTTAAGTTAATACTAATACATAAGGAAATCATCAAGAATAAACGTCTAAAATATTTTCACTACCGTCCAAAAGACTTAACCATATCGCATTCCTTGAGTCAATCTCCATTCATATTGAGGGTGATGATTCCATCTTGACCACATCATCACATTTGAGGACTTCATATTATATTTAATCTATGACATTTTAGAGATCTGATGGCTTTGAGATTTGTAAGTATTAGTCAAATTAAGATCATTCATCTATAAGATGTATTTGGTGTCTCAAGTTTTAAGGATCATATACACAACAATGACATAAGTCTATTTAATTGAAAGTCAGGTATGATACTCTTCAAGGATCACATAGATTATTTTAGTGAAATTTTTCTCCAAAGAGCACTTATTATCTATCTTTAATGGCTCCACAATAGTGGCCACATGATCAACCATACTCATCTTATGAGTCAAATAGTCTTTTTTTTTGGATATTCGATGTCCTTCTCAAATATATCTTAGAGAAGAATATCTATAATCTATATTTAAACACTAGTGATCGTTATATTACTCATTGCATATATTCATGAACTTCATTGAAAACATCACCTGTGAATAATGATAAATAAAATTTCATTTCAATGAACATAAACAAGATAAAAATTTTTAAAGAGCCTATAGGCCACATTATATTCATCAAATGTTACATGGGCAGATGGATCTTGCCTTGTGCACACGCAACAAGCATTTTCAAGCTTGGTATGGCACAACCTCCCTCCACCCCCTTATGAAAAATAAATACAGCTCCCCAAAAATTTACATTCCCCCACCCCAATACAATTACTCTCCCCACCAACAAACTTACACCACTATGACAACTCTACATGCCCAACTCTCTCTCCCTCTCCCAAGCCCAATTGGGGGGAGGGATAGGGGAGAAAATATTTTTTTTTAGTGCCCATATTCAATATTCCTCTACAATCTTGTCACATACTCTTTTCTTTTTGTAAATATATAACTTATTTACTTTTTAAGTATCTATTTTTAAGTTGATTTTTTTAATATTTTTTAAATTATATTATATTATTATCTAGTTATTTATATATATCACATAATTTTTGGTATTATAGTTTTTATTTGTACTTGGTTATATATATAATTCATATTTTATATTACTTTTATGAAAAAAATTATTACATTTATTTAGTTACCTTATTTAAATATTTTTTCAATATTTTATTTCCAAGTGGTCAACATGGTGGTTTGACTAGTAGATGTGTGTATGTTTCACACATCTTACAATATTATAGAAGTCAAGCACAAGTGGGTTTATGTGTCGAGAGGCCTATTCCTAGAATTTGTCTTCTTTTAATATTGAGAGCCAATGATCCAATCTTGACCATCCAATGCCGTTTTCAACATCTTGTTGTAAATAAACTTTGATAGTTTGAAGTCTCCAAACATAACCACCTATCTACAATATGTCTTTGGTGTCTCAAGTCTAAGAACCTCTGACTAAACTATGATATGTATAAGCTCATTGATAGCTATTTATAAAATCATTTAAGGATTAATCCGATCAATTTAATGAAGTCTTTCTCTCAAGAGCATCCAATGCATCACCTTACTATCTCCACACAAATGCTCACCACATCAATTAGTCTTAAAACACAAGCAGAAGTGACATTGTTTTTCTATCGGATGTTTGATACATGATGTTTGTCTTGGATATCATTTGAATAGGAGCATTCAAAATATGTAATAGTGTAGTATGGTCTAATCATAACTTACCTATCATTGCATACATCCTTAAATTTCATTATAAACATCACAGATAAAAAATTCATGATGAAGTGAATGAGATGTGTATAATTTGATCGGCTTGTAGGCTACTCATTACCAACAATTGACACAAACTCAAGATTGATGAGATCAGTTGGGACTTAATCCTCAAAAGACAAGAATGCAAGTATTTAATATCACTCCCCTCACACATCAATAGCTCAATTGTTTGAGGTGGGCAGGAATGATTACATAAATAATATTTAAGTTAGGTAGAGTTGAGGCATTAAAGCAAATCCATGGTGCTTTACATTTTGGGTAAAAACTCTCTCAATTTCATGCATAGATAGGCCATATGCCACATGATTTCTATCGAACCCTAGTTGCAAGCATATGTGGTTTAGATTATGGTTCATGGCTTGATTTTGAAGGGTTCACAAGCCCAAGGAGGTTGATCCTATGTTGATCATTCTCCTCCTCCTCTTCTATCTTCTAATTTTTATCAAAAATTGACAATTCTTAAAGAAGATGGTTATTCTAACCATTTGAATGACCCCAAGAACATGCATTAAAACATGAATGTTTTATAGATTTCTTCTAAATTTGAAAATAGTAGTGACTTTTATTTTTTATTTTATGGCATACTAAAAAATGATATTAACAAAAGAAAGAGAACAATTCAGGTCTTTTTTTGTAGTTTTGACTCTTACATATGCTATGATTATTTATTTTATCCAATTTTAATTTAATATATAATTATTCTAATGATGATTGGCTCAGAATGGCATACTTTTCAAATAAAAATTTGTGGATGAGAGAGATTCTTGCCATTTATTTTTATTTGATGAGAAGAAATTCCAAAAGGAAACGAATTATATGCATTCAATATTTCATTTAAAAAAATTTGGAGGAAAAAACCACTTGTACAATATAAATAAATAAATAAGTATAAATAAATTAATAAGTAATAGGAACCGGTTAATAAGGTTGCCGAATCACGAATATTATTAACTACTAAAGTGGGTTTAAGTTGTTCGTGCGGTTCATAATAACGTGCTCCATTCGGTTTTCCCTCGAAGCTTCCGGTCATTTCTTCACGAACAGATGGAGAAGCTGGCGTTCAATTCCGCAAGATCTCTTCTTCTTTTCGCCGTCTTTCTTCCGTCTGTTTTCTCGGAGCAATTAAGCACGAAGGAATGCGAGAATCTAGGGTTCACTGGACTCGCCTTGTGCTCCGATTGCAACGCCTTCGCCGAGTACGTCAAGGATGATGGTGAGATCTTCGAGGCATTTCCCAAATTACTATCTTTTTTGGAATTTTTTAGAATAATTTTTAATTATGCATCTGCTCATTCACTTTCTTCTGCTCTTTTGTGAATTTTCTTACGTTTGAGGTGTTTAACATCTCTCAGTTTTTGTTTATTTTATGATTCTTAGAGTTTAGATATCGAGTCTTGTGGACTTCAATTTTCAGGGGAATTATCGGTTTCTCATGTATTTCAATTTTAAAGAGGACATTTATGAATGTTTATGTGAAATGAGGTAATTCTATTGTTTTAGACCGACCAAAAAATTAAAATCCTGGGACTAAAACGTGACCAGCTCGGGGATCTAGGTGATAGTTTTTTTTAAAATTCTGTGATGGACGTAGTATTGGGCAAACTTGTTCACCTCCATGGAATTGGATCTCTTTGGTCGCAGTTAGCGTTCCTTTTCATGGTAGCTTATTCGTACCTCTCATCGAGGATATCATCTTATCATGATTTTCCAGTTGTTAATTAATGGCAGATGATCCATCATATTTCGGAATGGAGGGATGATTTCTCTAATATACCACATTAAAAGGAATCGTTTTCATGGGCAAATAGAAACTAATATATTTAAAATAATCTGCCCATTGTGATCTGTTACTCCATGATTTAGGGTTCATAAAAGAAATGGTTGAACAAGGAAATCGAGAACCCCCTCCCCAAACTCTCTCCTCCATTTTCTTTTCATGATGCCCTTTATTCTGCCTAAAATGACATAGAGATAGCATTGGGCGGGCGAGATTCCTAACTTCCAATAGATTTACATTCATACTGGTTTTCTAACAACCTTTGAAAACCTAAATGATGTTTTTTTTTCTCGTCAAATGTCTTACACTTGACCTTGAAAATGTCTTTCTGATTTCTGTAGATACCTTGATCCAGTTTTAATTTCAAATTTTTTTGAGTTCATGTACATATTTTCTGCAGAGCTAATTGCAGATTGTCGCAAATGTTGCACTGAGGATTCAGACAATTCCATGAGCAAGGTATGGCTTTAGAAGCTGGAGAACTTTTTTAATGAATATATGGCAATTCAAATATCACCTACCCATCAATGCCGTTTGTGAATTTCTCGCATCCTTTTTAGTAACTTGAAAAATCAAGCATGCCAAAAGCTATTCTGATCCACTTCACACCTAAAAGAGAAAGAGAGATAGAGAGACAGAGTATATCTCCTTCACTCGAGCAAAGCTTCTCGATTGAAACTCAGTATAAGCATTGAGATGGAGGAGCTACTGTTGCATGCTTAAAGCTTTAGTTGTCAAAAGAAGCACATGTACGACATTCTGCTTTCTTTGGAAGACTTCTGGAAGGTGAACCATGTATGAAGCGAATCAACAGATGGACCTTGTTCTGCTGCCCAAGTGTCAAGCCTTGTTCTCCTGCATCATCAACAGATGCCTCTAGCTTTGGTATTTTTGCCCCATCTCACTTCCCAACTCTATATACCTCATCGTTGCAAAGATTTGGCAAATAGATTGCAGGAGGTGATTGGCGACCTAGTTGGACCATTTTAGCCTGCTTTCATTCTGGGTTGGCAACTGGTGGATGATGCAGTGGTGACAGGGATCCACGCATTGTGACAGAGAAAGGGAACTAAAGCCTTCATATGGGAGGTGAACTAGCAAAATCTTTGGACTCATTAGATTGGAAGTTTTTGCTACCTGCTATGGGCGGCATGAATCTGGAGATGTGTTACATCTTATGCCTTTTCAGTCCTGGTAGATGGGCATCCAGAGGGAGGCTAGATTCTCCCACTGAGGGGTCAAGCAGGGATGTCCACAGACATTGCTGCTGTTGGTCTTAGTGATGGATGTGCTTGCTCTGCGCACAGTCCAAGCTTGTTCGCATGATGGCTTGCTGAGGAGCTTCTAGATGGCATCCCCCTACTACAGTATGCTGATGACACCATGTTCTCTGTGGAAGGACTTGCGGAGGTGGTCAAAACCTTTCCAAGCTGTTAAACCTCTTGTCACCCTTCTCAATGCTACAGCATAATCCATAAAAATCAGTTTTTGTAGGGCTTGGAATATCAGCAGAGGAGGAGGTCCACTGGTCTGAGTATGTGGGACACCGATTGGGACACTTCCCGTGCAATATTTGGGAATGCAAACTGTCGGGGGTTTGTCTATCCACCATGGACAGGTAGCTGGTGATTGAGAAGGTGGAGAGGCGTTTGAAGGGGTGGTAGGCCAGAGTGCTTTCAAGGAGGGGCAGTTTGGTGCTGCTGAGATCAGTGCTTTCTACAATCCCGTATCTTCTACCCATCAGTTTTATGCTACCTATGGGTGTTAGTATGCAGCTGGAGGGCTTGATGAGCAGGTTTTTCTAGAAAGTATAAGGGGTGGGGGAAGGCATGGGGACGGTTAGGTCTGGCATGATGTTCTTTGTTGGCCTCTCAACTCATGAGGGATGGGGCGTTGTATCTGCAGAGTAAGAAACTAGCGCTCCTGACAGGTTGGGTGGGCAGAATTATGAGCCCTGATGATCTACCTATAAACGTATTAAAACATAATTATGGCACATGCCTGGATAGGGAGGCGCGTGCAATGCCAGTCCAAGGGGTATTAACATTTTGGCTGGGCGTGGGACAGGTTTTCCCATAAGTTTGTGAACAATTTTTCATCAAGTTAGGGGATAGCTCCCTATGTCACTACTGGATAAATGATTGGTCCGCTGGGGGGAACATTATGGGAGGAGTTCCCGCGATTTTGACCTTGCAAGGGACTACCAGGCCATGGTTGGAGATGATTGGGAGGGCACGTGGCATCCCATTTACGTGATACAAGATACAAGATGACTGGGAGTGGATATGGACTTCTTTTTCTTTTCCAAAAATTTACGTGAAGATCAGAGACATTTGGAGCGAGGAGGGTCTGGCAACCATCCATGCACGCAGATTCCTATTATAGCAGAAATCTCCCTTAAAGGTGTGAATTTTTGGTTGGCAACTCCTTGGGCACAGACTGATGATGGATGTTTTTGCAGAAGAGAATGTTCCCACACGCCTCGACAAAGTGTATGAGGTGCACTGATTGGGATGAAGATTGCTCCACCTCTTCTTTGAGTGCCCTATTACACCGGAGATCTTGACTAGGCAGAATATCCCAGGGGTAGAAATCACCTCTGACAATGCTTTTCTGGGGTTTTTTCAGGGTTGGAATATTCAGGAGAGAGGCAGAGTGGGAAAGCATACTTGCAATGTTATGGGCAATCTGGCTGTGCAGTAATGAGGTTTTATTCAAGGACAGTTTTAGCAGATGTAGTAGAACACAATGTGGGGGTTATGTTTCAAGTTGGTGTAGAGGGGCTTGTAGGGTGGGAGGGGGGCCAGTATGGTCAACTGTGTAATTAACCTTGTATGTATTAGTATGGGGAGTTCACTGACCTTGGGGATCTTCCTTTTGTGTTTAAAAAAAAATTACATCCTGCTTTCAATTTTTGCATGATCATTCTAATTAAATTAAGAAATTCTGATTTGGATTTTTTAAAAATTTCTCCACTTACTCAAACTTTGTGTAACTAATAATAATGAAATACTGCCCATTAGGTCATCTTCTCCGGTGCTATTTTACAAGTATGCACGAGGAAGCTTCCATACTACCCTGAACTGTTGACTTTTATCGAAGAAGAGAAAGATCAATTCCCAACTGTCCAAGTCGAGTACATTTATTCTTCTCCCCCAAAGCTCGTGATGGTTGACAACAATGGTAATCACCAGGAAGTTATCAGGTCAGTTTTCATGGACTTTTTAACTTTCGAGTTCTTTTTCATTATCTTATTCTTATATTTTCTCTCTCATCTGTCGACGATGAAATTCACTCATAATTCTCTCTCACACATTGGATTAATTTAATTGGCCTACTGACTTTGAGTGAAAAATAAAAACATCTCCCTCTTTCCCTCGTTTTTGACATTCAGCCAGGACTTCTGTAATCCTATTATCTTATTTTTCTCTCTCATCAATGGACCGGAAAACATGCGAACATGTTATTTTCAAATTTGGCCTAATGTTGAAGACTTTCTTTGGAAATTAAAATTTGGCTATTGGACCTTCAGCCTAAAATTCTAATTCTATCTTCTATCTCATCTAATGTCCAAGAAATTGGCTACAATTTCCTTTTTCATAAATGATGTGAATCTACATGGCGTAATGTCTTTAATGTAAAATTTATCCCCGTAATGTCCGTTGACTTTCAGCCCTAAATTTTTAGTCTTTACAGTCTTATTTCTCTCTCATCAAACACCATATAATTTCCTCATACAATTTCCCTTTCTTATAATTTCTCTTCCATACATGACATTCTGGAATAAGACATACCATGCGAAGTTAATTAGTTCTCTCTCTCTCTCACTCTCCTTCCTTTAGTATTATTTCTCTCTCATTCATGCACACGAAACTCTCTCAATATTTTCTTTCCTCGCATGGGATGATTTCCCTTCCCCCTTCACTCCCTCACTCCTCTCTTTCTGTTGACTCTATGACCATCCATCAAAACAAATTTCTCTTCCATGATCAGAGAGAAAATTATGCTAAACTATCATTAATGAATACACAGAGTTGACAATTGGAAGCGGGAGCACATCCGGCAGTTTCTCCGTGAAAAAGTCAACCCCATCGCTGATTAAACTGCGTTGACCTTGAGCGCGGACTGTCCCTGTTCTGTGCTTAAGCTACTTGGTATGTATTTTAGAGAGAGAAAGAGTGAGCAGGATAATTAGGGAGCAGTGCCAGGGGGAGCCCAAATGTCAGCACCGTTGCTGCTGGCTATGGCTAGGGTTTTTGCCACTGGCACTAGGCACAGTCCTCTGCTTCGCAGGTTCATCTCCTCCTGTTCAATTTCATGGAATTGAATGAAAATTGAAAATTGAGATTAATTATCTCTTTCTCCCATTATCTCTATCAATTTTGATACCTATCGATGCATGGATTATTGATGTTTGACTTCGTTTTTCTTCTCCACCCCCACAATAAGCCACAGCGAGTGACTGACAGTGGCTCCATGCTGGGTGTACTCGGAGTAATTTACTTTATATTTTTGAGTTTGAAACAGGATAAAGATTTTGGGATTTGCTCGAGCTAAGCACATGAAAGAAAAGATGAGCCTTCCCGAGGAGAAGTCCAGGGAAACTGTTCTAAAATTGATAAGCTTACCGATACTGTCATCCGCTAACGTTTAAATTTTATGGTGGATGACAGATATCAGTATGATATCTGATGTCCATTTTTTCATACTTTTTGTTTTTTTTTATTTAAGTTATATTTACAATATCCAGAATCGTCATCTGTCATCCTCACAGACATCCATCATCCAGTACCTTCATCTGTCATCCAGTACAATCATCGATCATCCATCATGCAGTACTGCCATCTTGAAAATCCATCATATAATTTCGGCACCCATCACCATCCAATATCCAATACTGGATGCAGTATGGGGTACTGGATAGCGGCAATGGGATGACGGTATCACTGGATGATGGTACAGGATGACTTAAAAGGATGAAGGTAGTCAAACCCTACCCCTACCCATCCATCTGTTTGATCTCTCTCCCTCTCTCCATCCATGCATCCATGAAATTGTTTAGTTTTAACTCTCTTTCTCTCTGTTCATAGATCCATCTGTTTAGCTGGTGAAAATGCCTTATCTTCTCTCTCTCTCTCTCTCTCTAAAACGTCTAACTTAAGTGAGATCAGTATTTTCTGACCTGAGCATCGCCCCCCCGATCGTTGCTCTGGAGATATGGCATGCACAAGACCTGCCGAGGAGTCTTAAGTTTCAGCTATCAATGAGAGAGAGAGAGAGAGAGATTTCTACAGAGAGAAAGAGAGAGCTTTATGGACCTGAAGCTGCTCGTGGAGGAAGAGGATATATGAGCACGTGTCGTGAAGAACGGACGCAGTATCTGTCTGCGATGGCATTTAGAGAGAGAAAAAACGAGTCTTAGGGAAAAGAGGTGATCACATACCTTCCCGAATGGAGAAACGAGCTGCTGCAGCGCCGCGACTTCCTGCCCAAACCTATCCTTCTTCTCCTGAAACCCCCCACAATATCCCTCAGTCCCTCATTTTCATCTTAGAGAGAGAAAGAGAGGGGGTCTAGAGAGAGATACCTTGACGGAGCTGCCACCTCTGCCGCTGCAGCTTGTCTTGAGTCTCTTCTCTCCGGGGACGAACTCCCCTCGCCTCTTATGCTCTGCAACCTCCGTCATCGGCTTCGGCCTGCTAATCGCTTGGGTTCATTCGCTACCGTGTTTTCCGTTCTCTGGGAAAAGCAGAGAAGCGGGCGGAGAGAGAGAGAGAGAGAGAGCTGTGGAATGAAGTGCGAAAGGATTTCTATATATCCTTTACGCGGGGAATGGAGACTTCATTTTCTGCGAGTATTAAAATCAAAACAGACAAATGACTTAGCAGCCGGACCGTCTCCCTTCGGGAGAGAGAGAGAGAGAGTAGCAGCTGAACAAAGATAAACTGATAGAGAGAGGCTAGAGTCAGACTCCTGGCAAAGGTTGCCACGCCGCCCTTGACAGCTCACGAACAGCGGGCGCTGACCCTACCATCCGATTGAGCCGTCAAATATGGGCCCACGATAATCCGCTCCGGTGGGCTCACGCGCTTGCTTCTCTCCCTCTCTCTCTCTCACAGACGGCGCCTGACGGCGACGGGTTCCTGTCCACGGCGACCTTGGCAGCTCTCAGGGGGCCACTGACGATTTTGTCATAATGATTTGATTTACACTTTTCCGATCGCTGAAGTCGCAAAAAGAATATATTTAAATGGGAGAACAAGAATAAAAACGGATATCCAGATACAAAAATTCAAAGTTTTCATTATTTTAAAAAATAGAATTTTGAGAATTACGACTCAGATAATGAATTCTTTATAAAGGGATTCAAGTTACAAATTCAAGCATACCAATTCTTGAATTTTGCATTTTTAACCTTTGAATTTTTTTATTTTCTTTTCAAGGATAATTATGTGATCTTGCATCATGCATGCAATGAAGAACTTCTCAGTGAGAAGTTCCTCCCTCAGACCGAGCACTTGACAGCATTGATCATATAAAATTCCTCCCTCAGACGTTTCATTAAAACAAGAATTAATTGCAGATTTTGTTTTTCATACATGAAGGATTTTTAGTTTTTAATTGATATTACACGCATGCTCGGAATTTAAAGGAAAATGGTATCTTCTCATTTGAGAAGTGAATTGATGTCGCCCAAGAGCCCACAAAGCCAAATTGGGAGACCCATTTAAACTCTTAGTGGGCCAGAGGAGAACCTCTATGAGCTGATGACAAGGAAAGAGGATCATCTAGAGACATGTAAACATTTCATCTCATATTCTATAGTTGCTAGGATTTACAAAATATCATTATTGAGGGTTGTTAGAGCTCAAAAGCTTCATTTTTCTATCTTCAATTCTATCCTTTTAACACGTGCATATTGTTAAAGTTTATATTTTAAGATTTTGAGTTGTCTTTTCAAAGGTTTTATCTTTTAGATGACCCTTCTTTTTTTACCTAAGGCCCCTATTGTAACCCTTCGTGACAAAATTAAATTTTATTTCCCTTTTGAGGGCTTTGCTTCTTTTTTTTTTCCCTCAAAGTGTTATCCTTATTTGAAAGTGCTCTAGTGCTTGTGGATTCAAGTATAACCCCTTCTAGATTCAAGGGTCTGAAGAGGTTAGTTATGTAGATTCAAAATTCTTACTCTTTTGTAGAGAAAGTCATTATCATGTATAATTTTTTTTTTGTAAGATTGTGTCATGCGTGTTGTCTCCATCGATTCCAATGAATGAGGATCCAATAAAATATCAGAACATGGAACAACTCGAATGCCAAATAATAGAGACCCGAGAATTATGAAGCCATTTAACAAATTTTTGTTTTTGTGCACTAGCTAAAGATGTATTTATTTCATTTAATTTATGAATTGAGAGATACGATGATGTTTCATATTTATGCATATTGAAAAAAAAAATTATATTGATGGTCTGCAGTAGTTGCTTTCCACACTTGACTTACTATTGAAGATAAATCTACCTAGTTCGAACTCTCAATAAATATTTTTCCCTTCATCCACAATACATCTTTGTTGAGTTGACGAAGGGACAAGAGAGGAAATATGTCTTTATGGCCCAAGAAGATTAGTCATGTTCCATGCTTTTGTGTTTCATCAAAGACATTAAATTTATTTGCACTATTACCAATATGAGCCTTGATAAGTTTATTCCCTGAAATTTTAATATATATTAATAGTGAGAATAAACCCTTATAAATGAATAAATCCTTTAACATTCTCAAAATATCGAGGGATTGATATTCACTATCCCAAGCTTGGGGACTGGTCATCAACTGTATGCTCATATAATACTTTTTGAAAAATGAGCCACCATCATGATTCTTTTTAAATATTGTACAGTGTGCTTGTGATCTTTATCTTCTATCATGTTCATCTAGATTGTGAGAATTTTATCATAGGTTATTATTTTTGATATAATTTTTAATGGAATCTTGTTGGGCCAATCAACTTGACCATATGAGCCAATCCACTTATTTATTGGTTAAGGGGTTTCTCTCTTCTCATGTCTTCTTCTTCCCTCTCTACATAATCTTGAATTCATTCCTTACCCCTTTACTCAAAGGTTTCACTTGTTACAATGGTTATGGCTCTAAAGTCTAGTTTGGTGCTGACCTCTGCATCTTGTTCTATTTCTTGCACCATGAAGTGATCTAGTCCCCAAAAATGAATGAGCAATAAACTATACCAAAATTCCAAACAAGACCCTCCCATTTAGAGCATTTCTAACAATTATTTCCTCAATTTGAAAAATTTGGCCAAGTCCTGACCTATGTTTGCAATATCATCAAAATTTTTGTATCTTAGATGTGGAGTAGGAATTTTGAGGCTCAAAGTAAAAATTTTGAACTAGTGTTGATGTTTCCATCATGTCATGTCTAGTGATAATCATGACATACAAAAGAATAAGATAGTTATGCATATGAACAAGAATGATTCAAGAATAAATTGAGATCACCATTACTTCATTTTATTAAAATTTAATTCATAGTTTGAAAAAATCTCCAGAACTAGATTGTTGATTTGGTATTAATCATTTTATAAATTTCATGACAATAATATGGAGGATAATAGGCCAATTATGAGACAAAAAAAAGATAAATAAACCTTACATAGGAGACAAAGTGCAAGCCGAGGAAGTCAAGGAGAGATAATTTAGTTTCCAAGATTAATCTCTCATTTTTAATTCTTCATTCCCTTATAATTTTTTTCTCGTATTTTTCTCTCATCAAATGAGGCATCATCAAAAGGAATAAACCATCAAGTTTTAGAGTCACATGAAAAACTTAATCTCAAGCTTGCTCTTGGTTTACATTTATGCATTTTATAGCTGATTCTCATATTGCACATTAATTCATAGCTCTTCCTAGCACAGAGAGAAGATCAGATGCTCCCATTAAGATGCGACGAAGAGTGAAAATTTCAGCATTTGAAAGAATGATTGGTTCAATTCAACTTATCTTCATGGATAGGTGACACTGGGACCACATCCAACAAGCTATCTCTACTCAGAATCACCGGCGTTGGATCAATGGTAATCGGACGATAGCATGAACATGCTATCGGCGTGAATGAGCTGATCGGATATCACACCGGTGAAATAAATAGCTGATGTGTTTCTATAACTCAGTAGATGGATGAGAATTGTTTTGTGGAATTGCCATCTACTGTATCTTCAGACTACCACAGCATTAGTTTCCACTCTAAAACAAGTGAGTGATCACAATTTAGAGTACCGATAACTGTTCTCATCATAGCTCCTGTTTTCAATCTGCTTTGCAGTTAGATAAGACACTTGTTATTCTACTGATATCTTTCGAGGAAGATCTGATCCCTGAAGTTGGATGCTGCCAATTCCTCCCAAATATTGGTCCGTTGATTAGAGTCTCCATTAATGTCATTTGAAGATCTCTACAAAATATTAGCATAATTATAGATATTCGGAATGAGAACTAGATTTTGTGCATCTTGGTTAACTTTTTGATTACTCGTACAATTTGTTTAGTTTAAATTCCCAGATATTTTATGCTTGGAATAACTAAAATTGCAAGAGAAATGTATTCTACTAGAAATCCATGGATTCTAGAAATTTAATTTGTTTCTAAGGCAGAGAAGTTTAGGGACGATTATTCTCTTTTAAGCATTTATGAGCAATTATGATTTCGCAATTTAGGACCATGGGTTAATTCCATCCCCATGTAAACAGATTCCCCAACTTTTCCTCTTTTCAATGGAGAATTTTCATTTTTTTTAAAACTAATTACATGCTTACGCATCCCATTTGGGCATCACTGTTGGGGAAACATAGTCAACTGAAACTTCACAAGTGGGCATCACCGTTGACCTTGATTGAAGCTGTCCACTTTAAACAACACTTCCATTCAATGCTGCAGAAAATAAAACATCAAAATGGATTTTAATTGGAGTTTTCTCAATTTCGAAGTATACCTGTCGTCTCCACCGATATTGGAACCAGTAGAACGAGTGTCCAATCAAGTAGAACAACATAACAAAGCTTGAATACTGAAGAATGGAGATCTGAAATCATAAAGCGGTGCATTAACCTTAGGTTTTTTCAGACAATCTAGAGAGAGAAAAAAGGCAAAAACTTGCGAGATGCCTTTGGAAAATAAATATTTTGGGAAGGATAACAAGATTAAGATTAATGGCTGTCAACATGCATCATCTCATATATGAAATATGCGAATCATGGCATTTAAAAGAAAAGCTTACATTGACCAAGATTGATAGATTGCGCAGCGTTCCTGATTCTCCTGAGAACATGAGGACTTGACGGATGATCAACAGCAGCATTAACTGCATAACTCATCATCATTGTCATCATTTCCACATCAATGATTACTGATAATTCACAATATGAAGTACCAGGAAAGTCATATAACGGCAGCATAAAATATTGCTGGCACTCGGGACTGAAAAATTGCCATACTCAACATGCAGGAGATGCTGCTCTCTGGTGGCAATAGCAAAAAAATGGGGAGCATCAAGATCAATCACTGGGGGCCACTCTCGTCTGGTCAAAGTCACAAAGATTTAAGATCGAATTCAGAGGTATTTGAACAATTAAAAAATACCACTTTTTTCAGTGCATAGATTAAATATTCGTTATGTATCATTAAAATGAAACTGATGAATCTTGGGGATGGTGAAGCGGAGGAAAAATACCAAGTAGAGTTGATCCCTATAAAATAAATATGGGATGCAAATTCAAAGTCCACGGTCAGTATTTGGTTCACACTTTTTAAGGGGAAAAAACAGCCCATTATCAAACAACCCACCCAGTCTCTCTCTTGGTATACCTCTTCTAGTTTAGTCCATTTCTCCTTCCTCTATCTTGAAATTAAAATTATTGCATTCAATATCAAGTCATTTTTAGAGCATTATATTTCTCAAATTCGGAGTACAATGTAGATATACCCAAGAGTATCAGAGTTCTAGCATCACAACGAAACATATATAAAGCATGAATGATCAGAGATAAACATGTATAAACAACGAAACTCTTCACAAGCCTACCTGATATCAATGATTATACAATCTCTCGGAGGATTAACATAATCTGGAGCATATGCCTGTTGAAATTTAAGGCAACAGAAGAGTAAGTAAGAGAAATAAAAAAATTGGACTGCATGCTGAAGAATAGAAATCATCACAAAGCATATCATTATCAAAACATCAAACGTATAATATAAATTTATGCTTATTCAATGAAGGGGAATACTTTGGAAGATGGTTTTGACTACAATAATACTGGGTACTATGACATTACAATGGTTTGTTAGGTTTCAGGGTTCTATTAGCCCTAGGATCTATACTCTATTTGGTGGTCGCCAGTCGCTGAACAAATTCATAAAGACTAACTACATCTGAAAAACTCAGAAATTGTTTTTATGAGGAACAACATTTACAATTGATTCATCAAGAACAATGCACTCTGCTTATAATCAAAATAACACGATCATGATCTTAAACATTTTTTTGATAAGGAACATGATCTTAAACATTCATCGAAGGGATATTTCCAATGATCATCATAGATAGTAGGTTCAGATTTCATCTGATTAAAACTAACCTGATTGCAAATTTCACAGATGATGTTTCCTTTCCGGTTGCACCATCTCTGAACGCATCTCCTGTGAGCAAACTAGAAACCAGGGAAAAAAATAATTAAATTCACAGATCTTCCCATAATTCATTCTAACTCCATGAAAATTTTACTTCAAAGAACACGTAATTTTCCAAACGACAGAAAACAAATCACTCAAATCCTGAAATTTTTTCATCACCCATTAATAATATTCTCCAGAAAACCATAAAAAGTAGAAATTAACATTAAAATGAGAATAGAGAACAACAGAAAAATGAAGATAGAGAAAAAGTGACAGAGAGACCTTAATTGTACCATTGCAGGCGCAGGGAGCTTCCATATCATCCTCCTCTCCTTCTTCTTGACAAATTCTGCATTCCGCCATCTGCCTTTTAAATCCTTTCCTCCCAGAGATCTTGTTTCTTACATCAAACAGCAGCTTTTCCGATAATTCCTCGGCCTTGAGAACACTTCTCTCTCTTCCCCCTGTCGCCCACCTCAAGCCACATCCTCCTCTCCTACGCACCCGCTCTCTTTCAGCTTCCCGTTTGTATATTGGTACCTTCCCGGCCTTCCTCTCTCTTCTTCCTCTCTCAAGAGCTGAAATGACCGGAAAATGTGAAGACAAACGTGCCAGTTTTAAAAGGCAGGAAGAGACGAGCTTCACTACCATTTTACCCTTTATTCATGGGTCTGTTACTTTACTGCCCTCCAAGTAAATTGATCGGTCAGGATCTGTCCACGTCGCTCTCGGCGTAGAGTACGAGGGAAATCGGCTTTTTAATTGGACGGGATCTAAACGTACGAGCTCCGTGGCAGGCAAAACGCATCAAAGATTTAGTGGAATCGTTGGACCAGTCGCTCTACCAGTTTACACAGTTTCAATAAAATAACAGGCTTTATTTTATTAGTTTTTTAAAAAAGGGCTAACATGTAAATTTACACCCCTGCCTCCTCATAAAGAAACGGAGAAAGAGACGGCGGCAAAAAAGTCAAGCTCGTAAAGGGCCGATTTCAGCCTAGGCGGCGAGGGCAGTTTTGGTATTATGAAATCACGGTAACCAGGAATCCTGCACGCGGTGAAAAGTCAACTGGATAAGATAGACGGACACGTGTAGATGGAATGGCGGAGGCGAGCTACTCATGGTCAAGGACATGAAGAGGATGACCTCGCACGTTTCATTTTTATTAATTTTCATTGATTAATGGCTTGGAATCTGGCGATCTGACTACTTTGACTTTTTTGAGACGATTAAATCCAGTAGAACTCAATGAAGTCAATGATGCTCTTTGAATGTTCATGTTTTCATGGTTGAATTATTTTTTTAATTAATTTTTTGATGACTTTTTACTTGCACGTTTTGATAATAACCTCCCTTTAAGCCAAACATTTGTGATTAATCAAAACATGTGAGATAAAAGCTTGAAAATAGAAGAGTGATGGCGATCCAAAGTCCAAATCAAAAGATCCAAAGCCGAGCCTGTTCAACTACCCACCCGGCTCCACCGGTCATGCTGCAATCCTCCAACCCTAAATTCTGATTGAGAAGTTGACCATATGATGTTAAGGTTCTCTAAGAACCAATAAGAAAAATCAAATTTCTTGAAAATTTAGATTTTGTTGCATTTTGGCTAAGATCTTCACTCTAGATGAGACCGATCTCCACTCTAGATGAATGGAACAAAGATCTTGCGAGCCTAAATTATATATTACATAGAATTGACGAGTTTCCCCTTGATTTTCCTCTAATTATTCGCCGTGAAACTATTTCTCTTGCATTGTCTTCTATCCCTTAGTTGACTACTAGCCTTAATGAACAAATAATCCGTTTTGTGGAGAAGAGAGGGGATCATTTCATGGCATGATGGATTTAAGTAGGAGACGAGAGAGGAAAGGATGAACAAGCTCTTAATCTCTATCTCAAGGGGGTTGAGCACATTGGTATTTATAATGGATTTAAGAAGAAGAAGAGACACATAGGAAAATGAGGAGAAAAAGAGATAGATAGACCCATTGGATGAGATAGAGAATGTGCTAGGTGAGTTAGCCCAAGATGGCTCTAATGGGTCAGTCCAACTCTTTCAATATGAGACATGAGAGAAATTGATTTTGTGAAAAATCATTGCAAGATGGATATGAGACTAAGATTGAGAGCACACAAAAGACAAATAAAAATAAAAGCTCTCACCAAAATTGATGAAAATATTCTCTCTTAAGCTTCAAATTGATCTAAAATTCCTAAAGAAGCCCTCTCAAGATCTCTTCTAATAATACTCAAAGGCCTCCTATTGCGATCTCTTTTAGAATCTATCTCAAGATTTTATAGATTGAATGCTTATACCACGAGAGAAGTCTTATATTTTTTTAATTCCATTAGATGGACATAGGACGTCTTGAATCTTGAAAAATCCAAAAATCTCCACAAGTTCAATATCAAGAAAATAAAATATTCAGCCCATTTTCTATGGGCTATTTTCCTCTACCCAAAAACTCTTCTTAGATCTGTCCATCAAGTTGGCTATTTGATCCTCCATTTACCCATCAAATGATACTCAATTAACCCATGAGAAATCGTTCACCTTTAAACCATTTCCACTCCATCTTTAGGAGGGCAGCCCTTAAAAGGCTACAATAGCCTTACTCCATTGCTGGCTTCTCAGAATCAGTTAAGTTGATTGTTTGTTAATATTATCTCATGAGTTTAAATTCTCTCCATGAATTACTCTATAAGTTATTAAATTCAAATGATATTCAATCAATTATCTGATCCCATGGTCCATAAGTTATAGAGAAACCAACGATCCAACAAAGTGAGGAACCACAAAAACTGATTGAGATCAAAGTGCAACGAACTTGTACTACATAAATTCTAGAAAAAAAGACAAAAATATAAAAATTCGGGGTGATTTAGAGACTAGCTGATATTTTTTTTCTCTAATTAATCCATGTGGAATTATTTTCCCACTTTGTATGAATGACTAATATGACATTTGGTTGGGGGATACCCGTCTTGACCTACACTACCCACTTCACGTTATGCTGGCTGCGTTTGATAATTTGCCCAGCTCTTAGAAGAAGATACCTGTCATTTTCTAGAGACAAATAGCCTCCCATCCCATTGACTTTAGTGCTATGTTTTAGATTTAACTAGGTCAAGATCAGGCCGTTTGGACACTCATGCTAGATGTTAATTTCTCATGTGGTTCCTCTTGGAACCCCTTTAGAAATTGATCTGCCACACAATTTTTTGGGGGGGGGACCTCATTTGGAACCCATCTATTGTCCTTAGAGTTTATTTCTTCTTGTGGAAACTCATGCATTGAGGACTAGGTGTAGATGATCATATACCTTCTACTGGACATGATGTCTGCCCTCGGAGCCATTTTTTTTCTAGAGACCTTGAGGATTGAAACTATGGTAACACTTGGTTCTTGCACAGTGAAGTCACTAAGGAATGTTCACAAATTAGTCTCCAATCTTTCGCCTCACTCCTCATCTCCCACCTTTAGCCTTCTTATGATAGACTTTTGATTTGCCCTCGAACTGTAGTAGTAGTCTTTATTTGATAGTTTCTATAGATTACATGCTTTGTGAGATATGGAAGGGGCAAAACTTGATGAGATTTGTTGGCCAATAAATGCGGGTACTATCAATCATGAGTCTCAACACATAATATCTTGGGAGAGTCCACCCCCTAGTGACGCCTTTAGCTATATTCTCAACTTCTACTTGTGAGGAAAAAAGGTTATGGGGACTCCAAGCCACAGCTACATGGTTCCATATCACCACTCAGATTGTCCATCGGGTCAAGCCTCAAGTAGGATACCTAGATAATGTCAATGGAGCAGCATGAGGGAATCTTGGCTCAACAAGCGGAGGTGTTATCTCACATGATCATGCAAGACACATCACTGTAGAGAAGAAAATTAGATAGCGGATGCACTTTCTAACCATGCAATCTCCACTTTATTGAGATCCATTTTCTCACGTTGGCAAGATATGCTTGTGGCTGCTAGAGGATGCCATCATCTTGAGGTAGTTGGTCTACCATCTTTGTGTACCAAGTGGACCTTTATACTTGTTGGCCCTCGATAGTGGCACCTTACTTGGATAGTATCATTGGTGCAAGCTATATCACCCACCCAACACCCCTTCGATCCATTGCCCATGATATCCATGGGTAGGCACCAAGATGTACTCCTTGGTGTTCAAGTTAGTCGGGATACCCATTGTTGTGAGTCTGGACAATGACATTGGCTCAAACTTGCATCTTGGGCTCAAGCAATATCACCTAGAAGCTTGGAACTCCTATCAACTTCACCTTGCTCAGGAACTAGAGGTGCACCACAGAGTTTAGGGAATTAGGGTGATTCCTCACTTGTTTGTAGGATGACATCCCATCCAGCCATTGCTCCCCATACCATCCCCTCCACTTGGGACACTTGATGAGGAGCCCTCACACATGATCAGATACACACCACTCCATCTTCCCTTCCCCAACATGGATTAATACTTTGGGCTCGTGTGTGTCTTGGGCAATCCCCAGCTGAGGTCACATAAACATTAATATTCACATCAATCATAAAATAGAAAATGTTTTATATGGAGACTAGGACTTGAACCTTCAACCACTCAATGATAAATAACTTAAAGTAAAATAAATCAATATTTCATTTTAAGCGATGTAAAAGAAATGACATATCAATATATCTTTGAACAGTGATGCATTCCTCCAATATTTACAAGTACATAATTTTACAAATAGAAATAAAAATATTAACTCCAAAATGCAAAATCTTTCAATACTTCTATCTAAATATTATCAACTTAAACACTTCAAAAGTATAGTTTATAGAAAGATAAGTTTGAAAAAATATCGATGTTTTTTTGCCCAAAATAATAATAATTAAATCAAATAAAATCTCAAGAAAGCTATCAAATTTTTCTTTCCAGTGCATTCTTTCCTCCCTCCATTTACCCATCAAATGAGCTTGGATGAATCAATGCAAAACAATGCACCTATGAACAATTTCTGCTCTATCATAAAGAGTGTAGCTCCCAAAATAATAGACAAACCTTACCATATGGCGAGTGGGGAGCAAAACTTCTCCTCAGAGGTTGGATGATTGGTTTCTCTGTGTTTTTTTATTTATGAGACTAAATATCATTAAAATATTTAAAGTAGATAGTGATTCATGCATGGAATTCAAATTCTTAGAAGTAATTATTTTTCAGCAAATATTATTTAAATAATTTGAATACCATGCATGAATTACTATCTACTCTAAATATTTTAGTGATGTTTGTCTCATATTATTTTTTTAAAAACATAGAGGAACCAATGATCCCACCTCATGGGCATGAAACCATTGGGAAATCACAAAAACCTATAAATTTTTAATTCTAATCAATAGTGCCTGCCCCAATTCTAGTTGCAAAACTAGAATTGGGTTTTTTGGTTTGACTTGGAATATTTTATTCAATTTGGACCCATGGATGACTGGTTTTCAGTTCATGATATTAGATTTTTCATATGTTGTGGTACAAGTGATTTACAGACTAGCGATTATTTGACTATGATTAGAATCTTTGCCCATTTGATGATAAATAATTAAATTAAAACAAGAGTAAACGTGCTTTCAAAATATCTAAGGATAAAAATAGCCAGGAAATTTTTTATATGAAAGGTTGAAATCCTTCTTAGAAATTTACAAATATAAGCTTTTGAAAATATAAATACAAAGTTAGTCCCATATGGAATAAATTTAAAATACTTCTACAAGAAAATACTATCAGCATTAATATTTCATAATGTATTTTACAACAACATATATAAATTTGGACTTAAATATCAAAATCTCATGTACATCTAATGTTTAAATCAAATAAAAATCCCAAGATACTTAATAAATCTCTAACCTCTCAGATAGTCACATGATTGAATAGTATTAAACATTGTTGACAATTAAAAAAGTTATTGAATTGTTTTTGAAAAATAAGTAATTGAAGAACTGAAGGTGATATTCAATACTTTAACTCATAATCATAGAATGCCATTGGAAAATCATGACTCTAAAAATAGAATAGTATATCTAAAAAAAATTCTAAAATTGATATGCAATTGATATTCAAATTCCATCTCATAAATCTCACAAAACTATCATATATTTATCACTAATTCTGAAAATCTAGATATCATGTGTTTTTCTAGTGATAATAAATGTATATATAGTAGATTTAGTCAAGGTTCAGTCACTATTTTTCCAAAGATATTTAGTTAATAGACGAAATGATTATGTTTAAATATTTAATGGCATGTTCTTAAAACAAGGAAAAAAATGTATAAGAGATTTCATTTTATTAATTATAGAAATTTTAAAACCGTATGAATTAGATAAAGGATCATATCTGATGTTACTTATCTATTGATATAGGAGTTCCTCTATCATTGTGCATCACACTCTCCCTCAAAGGATTTTATAAAAACAAAATGAGCATTATGATGTATAAAAAGATATGTTAGCCCTTGAAACTATAACAATTCTTATGGCATTGTAATGTTGGAATCACGAGGATTACAATACTTTCTGACTAAAGGGAAACAATTGAAATATGATGATTTTTGTTCCATTTTGATGGTTAAATTTTACCATTTAAAATGAAGATGACATATAATTACATGCTTCAAAAACATAAAATGCACATCTTCTCATTTTATTATATTTATAATTCTTATATTTATAATATATTCATAGTGAAGTCTAAGAAGATATAAGTATATTATGATGAAGATCATAGTATAATGTTTACTTTATCCGTAAATGTATTATTTTGAATATTCTTATTTATAGGATATCGATAGGGACACTATGTATTTGGATAGAATAGTAATGCATGGTCGTGCTCATATGATGAGTATAGTTGATCTAATGACCATTTGTTTGGAGACACTAAGGTAAGGAATTAGGTGTTACTTTAAAGAAATAGTTTGCTAAATTGATCCTGGTGAATCCTTGGATGATATTTTATTCAATTCATAGGAGGACCTCAGAGCTAAGACGCCAAAGGCATATTGTGAATAGACTATTGAGTTTCGACCTTGTCCTATAAATTTCTAACTGCAGTACTCCAAACTGTCAAAATTCAAATTTAATAGGATGTTTAGGAAGGTGATTGTGTGGTCAAGATGAGATCATCCACCCTTAGTACTAATGGGAGACGGGCTTTAGGAAACAATGCATTAGAGTCTTTGGCCAAGGCGAAAAGTAAAATGTTAGAAAAAAGAGCCTTTTTATGATTTCTGATTGAAATAGTTCTAACCGAGATGATCGATTAGGGTTTCACAGAATTTCTGATATCTGAGAAATTATACATAGACGATAATTGCTGACAATATAGGTTCAAAGCATAAGCCCATGACCTTATAGGATCCCAAAAATGGAGTAAATTTTTGGTCAGACCACACACACTACGAGACATCGTTATTTCCTTGCAACCATCGAGTTCTTGATAGAATCTGGATTCCACCCAGTAACTAGTGCGCAGGTCTATAATGTCATCGATAATCAGTCGCAGATTATTCTTAGTAATAGAGAGAATACCATAACCCATCAGTCTGGCCCCCCGGGCTATTGAGCTTCACCCAACTTCTTCTTTCTAACATTCTAGGTTACCCCCCGGTGAGACCCCAAGCCGCTGGCAGTACTGAGTGTAGTACCGGATCCGGGCCTGGACAGTAGCCGGGTTCCCTCCGTCGCACTCCAGAGCTCCATTAATGGCCCTGATGGTCGCTCCAAAACCCTGCCCAGAGACTATCAAGGAGTGGACATTATTCATCCAAAACCAGAACGCAGTCTTGAATGATATCACGGGGTCTTCTGCCACTATCTCCGGATTATTCAGCCCATTGAACCCAATACTTGACCCGGCCGCACCATAGTTATAATTCCACGATAATTGTATCGGCCCTCGCCCATAATACCCTTTTCCTTCTACGCAAGGCCATTGAGTGTTCTGCTCGTCGCAATAATCCCTGCTGGGCCCATTAATCTCCTCAATGTAGCAAAAACCTGCGACCCCACATAGAAAACTCATATTTTAGAAGGTTTTGATAACGCCTCGAGCAATTAATGAATTTTTATTTTCACAATCTTTAGCGACTGATTTTATTTCCTCGTCGACACTTTTCACGTCGACAAAGACAGAAAAACCAGATTTTTAACTGAAGGGTAAGCTCAGAATAAGATATTAATAGAAAACTCACTGCCTGTCTCGTGGGTGACGTGGGCGAAGAAGGCGGCGATCTCGCGCTTGGAGTCCTCTTCGGAGCCAACAGTGCCGAACCGAGGATAAGAAGATAAGGCTTGAAGGAAAGATGAGCGCGAGTAGAAACTCTTGCCGGCGCAACTGTCAGCGGCACCGCTAAGAATACTATTGAAGAATTCTTCTGTAACGATGTCCGATACTATCACGTCGTTGGTGGGCGGTGGAGCTTCGCAGGGACCTTGCTGGCAACCGGTGCCGCAGTAGTCTGAGCCAGTACCGCAATATCCCCACCTGCTGCAGCACAGATCCGGGGAGCAGCCGCAGTTCTGCGCAGAAGCCAAGTGTAGAGCTAATAATAGGGTTGCACACAGGAGACGGAAGATATCAGTGAGGGCAGCCATGAGGAGGATTTTCTTGGTTGGTTATCGCGTTTTTTTGGGAGTTTATATAAACGAGGAATGAGAGATCGCTGTTTTGGAAGAGAAAGGGTCAAAGATGAATCGGTTGCATTGGTTGCTTTCAGAATTTAATAGGGCTGGCCGGTGATGGAGGCACGTATCTGCGTTGACTAATGGCTGGGGGGCACATGGAAGTTTCGTTGCCATATTCGTTTTGACTAATAAAAGCTGATGGTGAGAAAGGAAGACAAAGTTGCCATGGGTTCCTAGTGAGAAAGGAAGAAAAAAAATTGCCATGGATTCCTAGTGAGAAAGGAAGACCAAAGTTGCCCTGGGGTTAAGGGTGCCTAAAATCAGGCTAGCTGGCTTTTGACTCCATTTGAATCGGTCAAACAATTGCTTTCGATAAAATTTGGAAATGTTTCATTTCCAAATCCATACGAAGACTTTTACAAATAATTTTCATCAATTTTCAATTCATGAGATGAAGACCAAAGAATTAGAGATGGAGCTTTGATCTTGTTGCTTTCCTTGTTGATTTATGAGTGATTTTGAATGATTTCCTGAATTTCTCAATTTAATAATCAAGCTTAGATAAAATTTCCTATTTTTGACTCGTCATGTTATTTTGTTTCATTTTCTTTCTACACAGATGCGATGAATAAATCTTAATAAGAGCTTGAATTTCAAATTGTTATTTGATTGACTCATTGAATTTCAAACGACCGATCACCTGGCATGGACAAAAATCTCATCTGTGTGTTGCACAAAATTTCAATTGTCAAGTGCGTAGAAATAAATTCTTAAAAATTAAATTAACTATAAAATATTTAAAATAAACTTGATAGATTAAAGTTTTTTCAACCAAAATATTCTGGTCATACCTTTGACTTCAAAGGGAAAATAATTTAATGATATAAATAAAATTTTATTCATCTACGAGTATGAGAAATTCTAATAATGATGTACTAGTGTGGGCTCTGTCATGAAGTTGACATTGCTCATGTGTTATGTGGCACAAAACCATCTAGCCAACTACGAGTGAGCATCCTATGTGATGTTGATGTAGTGCTTATTCAATTTGTATATCATATGCCGAAGTGGTGCCACGTGTGGCTTCTTTAGTGAGTACTTGGAATCTATGTGCAACACATGGTGCTTATTTAAAGCTTGCATGGCACAAAATAATTAATAGAGAGGTTAGAGTTAATGGTGCCCTAATGGGCCAATTCATAATGGTTTATGTAGTTTTCTGTTTGAACATTTTAAACTCCATATTATTTTTCACATGGGACTATTCACATTTTGTTTCTTTTGAAAGTGATGTGGCAAATGTGTGGAGTGTCAGATCAAGAATCATAGATAATGGGCTTTGGATTTAGTGGACTAAAGTCCATTGTGATGGATAATTTAATTGTGGCCATTGATCTAAGTAAGTAATTTAGTTGTGGTTGTGCCTTAATTGGCGGATGGATCACTCAATTAGCAACATGTGGCATCTTTCCTAGTGTTGGGATTAGAAAATCTAAGATTTCTCTTGTCAAATGGTGACACAGCACAATCTTGTGCCAACTGCCCATCAAACACATAATCGAACAGCCTAGAAGCAACCCTTTGCTTGATCTTCATCTAGTGTCGACTCCAACTCAATGTGGCATAATCTTGACCATCTAGCAGCCCAAAATTTGCCAATTGGAACAGTCTAGATTGATTCTAACATTTCTTAAATTTTTTTCTCTTATTTTTAAGGCGACACATGGCCCAATCTCAAGCCATGTGCCCCCACAACTGCATAATTCAACGACTAAAGTCTTGAAACTACCCATTTAAGGTTGTTTCAAGCCCAAAAAACTTGTAGAAGGGTTGTTCTTAATGTTCTTTTATGGTGATTGAAATTTTGAGGTCTTTTCTCTCCCTAATTATTTCCTTAAGCCAATTAGTGATAATTTTGTGATCCTTTAATCTTTTTGTGTGAGTTTAGTGGAATTATTTTTATTGACCTTCAAATGTATAGGAAATCCATTGATATAACGCTAATACCAGTTGTAGAAGAATCATCTGTTGGGTTATGATGTCGATAAACTTTCAAAATTTTGATCAAAACATCGAATGCAGTAGAAAACATTGAATCAAATATTCAGAACACCAAGCCACCAAGAACAGATGATCCTATCATCTACTATGAGTAAGAAAGCATACTTATAGGGTTTCCTTGAATGAGTTCTTGAAGCTATTCATGAGTCTAGTGACGGAACGAATCAATGCGGTCGTTAACTGCACACTGATTCATGTCAAAATAAAGTCCAAACTTACCAATTTTGAGAATAATTCATGAATTGAGGGGTATAATGGTAAATAAGGGTCAAATTTACACGGAATTAGGGAAATTTCTAAGGATCTCTTCAAATTTGATCAAATTGGACGATGAATCGGTGATAGAAATTGGGGAAAATAATATTTTATTAAAGAGGAGTTGAAGATGAATCCACGTAATAAAAAAATCTATGAATTTGATTTTGATTTTGCGGAGAAATTGAAGATTAAATAGAGACGATTTTTTAAAAATCTAAAGAACGCAAAACCAAAAATTAAAACAAAATTCACTTAAATTAGGATTCTAAATTAAAATTAAATACTAAATGAAGATATATTAGGATGAAACATGATCCGTAACCCACAATTGCGATCAAATTGATCCAATTAATCGCCGAAATCAAGGCTATTTATCAACATTTAGAAATCGTGATTCGTGTAGTTCAAGAGATGATTTCATCCTCGTTGATCGTTGTAATCTAGATCTTCAGCACTCCGTTGACGCATAAATGAGTCTAGAAGCGATTGAGATCAAGAGATTTAAAAGATTTGGTGTCTAAACACTTTGATTAAGTCGAATTTCTCTCAAATGCTTTATAATCTCGAAGAACATTTCAATTTATAGGTAATTTGGGCGTAACCGTCTGATGAAACGCTTGATCTTCGATCAACCGCTATGATGAAACGCATCAATGAAAATCGTTACTGTTAAGTCGTAGCCGTTGGATTGCCGATCGATCGTCGAGATTTCGCCACGTCGCATGCGTTATAAAAACGCACGTAACGTCTGCCGTTGGATCAACGGTTGAGAATCCTCGCGTGATCGGATGCTCCACAGGCTGCCATGTCGACTCCTCGTCTTGACCGTTGATCGCGATACGATCGGACGATCCAGATCGTGCCACATCCCCTGCGCGCCAAAAATATTATGAAAAATCAATTTTTAATTCCGGAAAATCCTTAGAAATTCATTAAAAATTTAGAAAAAATCCATTAAAATCCCTAAAAATTAGAAAATTCATAACTTTCAAAATATAGAGCTAAATTGATCCAAATTTCTTTCATTTGATCAAAAATTTAATTATCTATCATTCTTAAAAGTCAAATTTAATGAATAAAAAGAGATTCAATTTCTATTTCAAAAATACATTCATTTCTCTAAGATTTTAACTTTAGAAAATTAAATGAATGTATATAAAAATAATTTCTCTCATTATTTAACTTTAAGAATCGACGATCGCGATTATATGGTGTGATCAAATGCTTCTCATTGCGCCACATCACCTGCGAATAAGAATAGAAAGAAATAGTTCCACATGAAAAAAGTTAACGCAATTTGACAGGTATATAATGAGTGAGAATTTATGGGTTTAGCAAAAAGCTTGAAAAGGATGCTTAACCCACTAACTACACACAAATGCACACACGCGCGCACAAGTGCACATGTGCACACGCACATATGCTCACACATGTCACCACATGGTGTGTATACAGATCGTCACATGGTGACGCTCTGCCACATTAGCGTGTGATATAAAATCATTTTTTTTCTAATTTTTAAAAATAAAAAATAAGTCTAAATAAATTCAAACTTTTTTCAAAATATCCCTAAAAATTAAAAAATTCATAACTTTCAAAATATGACGCCAAATTAATCTAAAATTTTTTTGGATCAGAAATTAAATTATCTATCATTCTAAAAATTTAAATTATTTAAATAACATGAGAATAATTTTCATTTAAAAAATATACTCATTTCTCTTAGAAACTAAAACTAGAAAAATATATGAGTGTATATAAAAATATTTTATCTTATTATTTAATCATGAAAACCCAATTATGACCTCAATTATAGATGGGAATAAAAGTATATTATTTAAATTATGCATAATTATCCCTAAAATGATAGTTTTTATCATAACTTAAAATTACATGAAATGATAGATATATACTCAAAATATTATAACATGCATACAATTGAAATATTTTATGTTTTAATTTACATTAAGAATCATGTAAATTCATGTATAAATTGCATGTTATCAACGAAGGAAACGACAGGTGATGATGATGGTGGTGAGAAGAGTTATAGCTCTAATACCATGTGGACGATGAGAAGGAGAAAACCCTATAAATGACACCAAAAGAGAGTACATAGGTCCTTATATAGAGAGTGAAGAGAAAGTGCCCTAAATGGGCCAGGAGCCCGATATCACTAATGGATAATGATAACATGCGACATTAACATAATAAAACATGATTTTTGATGCATATTAAAGTATAAATGGTTTCATTTACATGCATGTTATCATACTTATGTGTATTTTTCTATCATTCCATGAAAAAGTAATTATAATCTCAAAAATACCTTAAATTAGGGTTAAATGTGATGATTTAAAAGACAAATAATTAATAACCCATCTTTACTTGAGATTATAAATGTTTTTGAAGTTAAAATAATGAGAGAAAATGTTTATAAATATTTATTTATATTTTCTTAAGTTAAATCCTAAAAAAAACAAAGGTGTTTTTGAAATGAAATTTAAAACTCATTATTTATCAAATTTTATCTTTTAGAATGATAGATAATTAAATTTCAGATCAAATGAAAGAAATTTGGATTAATTTGGAGTTATATATTAAAAGTTATGAATTTTCTATTTTTAGGGATTTTTTTCCGGATTTTTTCTAAATTAATTTCGATTTTTAAACGATTAAAATAAATAAAATAAAGGCAAAAAGTGGTTTTATTTCCGCACGGGACCACGTGGATGCAACGTGGCACGCAAGGCCATGTGGCAGAGCCACGCGGGCCTACGCGGCACCTACACGGCATGATGTGACGTATTTATATTTACTTATATAGTTTAATAATATGTATAGCCTTCCATTTATCGTAAGGAATTATTAATCCCCTAAATACGTAGCAGCTTATAAACCTGGCCTTCTTCCATTAATTTTTCCTGTGTGGGACTAAGTTCCACACTGCTTTTATACTTGCAAGACACGTGGCAGAAGCTGAGGCCTTAGATCGAACGGCGGATCAATCGTCGCTCATCGATCATGTGGACGCACGGACCACCGATCACGATCAAATCACGTGCGCTAATTAAGGGGATTATAACGGCTCTAATGAACTGTCTGAGGAGTACATCGCGACCGTCCGATCGCGATCTAAGTGGCACAAATCAAGGCGTTTTATAACGCATTTCATCAGAGCGCATCCAGACCGTCGATTGAGATCCAACGGCCATGATATTTTCAAAACGGTCCATCATAGACCATTTCATCGTAATCGTCGATCGTTTTGATCGGACGGTTACGCCCAAATGTACTATAAAACAAGATGTTCTTCGATGTTCTAAAACATTCGAGTTGGAAATCAAGAAATTGATCTGTCTAGACACCTCCCCTTCTCGTTTCTCTTGATCTCATCATGTTCTATTCTCATTTATGCACCTCTGGAGCCTTTGAAATCAAGATTTGGTGGAATAGATTAGGAGAAATCGGCGCTTGAATCTCATCCTCGCGTTCTTTGTGTTCTAAGCGATTAATCAGTAATCACATCGATTTGATCGTGATTTTGGATTAGTGGAAGAGGTTTTTCATAATCTACCTTCCTATCATGTTTAATTTCAATTTAGATTAGGATTTCAAGTTCAATTTGGTTTAATTTTAGTTAAAATCGCGATTTCTTCATCCAAATTTTTTTCTCCACTTCGATCTTCAATTTCTCGACGAAATCAAGTCCAAATTTGATGATTCTTGATTCCGTGGAATCGATTTAAAGTTCTCTTTCATAATTTACCATTTTCCCCAATTTCTATCATCAATTCATCGTCCGATTTGATCAGTTTTGAAGAATACATCAAGAATTTCCTTATTTCCCTGTGGATTCCACCCTTATTTACCATTATACCCTTCAATTCGAGGCATTTTCATCAAATTATTAAGTTCGAAATTATTTTTGACATGAGACCGTGTGAAATCAACGACCTCACAGTCCCATCTCGTCAAATGGCGTCGTTGCCGGGGAGTTAAGGCAAATATTTGATTAAATTAGTCAATTTTGACTTGGTCAACTCAGATTTTTCTCATAATTTCTTAAAATTTATGCAATTTCAATCATATTTTGAGTGATCCAAAGTATAAATCCATCTTCGAGATCCTTAATTCGATAAGATTAAGTGATTTTTGCCCCTTTTCTAAGGATTACGGGAAATCACTTCTTCAAAATCGCGTTAAGAACGCATAACTCTTACGGAGACCGACATTCAGGTACGATTGATCTCAATTTTGAATATATTTTAAGTATTTATAAGTTATTATCCATCTAAGTATCCGATCCACTATTCATGGGAAGACGAATAGCCTGGAGAGTACGAAATAATCCCCTAGAAATAGACCTCTTTGAACGATCCTCGCAAACTCCTGAAGCTACCGAGACCGACACTACCGAGACCGATTCAAGCTTTGAACCTACCGAACCAGTAGAAATGGCTCGGAACGATGAGGGAAATGCTAGGAAACGCCTTAGTGACTATGCTAGGCCCGTCCTTCAGCGACCCGTCACTAGAATTCACGCACACCTAGGAAGAGGGGCAAATTTTAAAATAGATTCTCATGTTATGAGCATGCTTCCTATCTTCCATGGTAAGCCTTCCGAAGATCCCTATAGACATGTAGATGAGATTTTCCAAGTTTGTGAAATAAATCACCTTCAAAACGTCCCCGCCGAGACGATGAAGATGAAACTCTTTCCCGCTACCCTTAGAGATAGAGCCAAAGACTGGTTTTTAAAATTAGGAAAAGAATTCCCAAGTTGCACCAAGATGGAGGAAGAGTTTTTAAGAAAATACTATTATGTAGGAAAAACTACCTCCGTCCGAAAAGCCATCCGAGAGTTTACCCAAGGCTCGAGTGAAACCTTCCACGAGGCCTGGGAAAGATTAAGAGATCTTACGAGAGAATGTCCACACCATGGAGTGTCTAACCATGAACTAACACAAATATTTTATGACGGGTTAGGCACGCAAGATAGATATCTTTTGGATGCAGCTAGCGGCGGCACCTTCATAAGCAAATACGAAGACGACGCGATGGAACTCATCGAAACGGTGGCGGAAAATAGCCACCATAATGCGGCGAAACCATTTGCAAGAGGTGCAATGCCGAAAGCTCTCGACGCCAAATCAGCAGAGACGGGGATGCTCCTCGAAAGAACAATGGATATAGGAGGAACAAATTATCCAAGTAATTACTCTAACCAATATAATACCCCTTTTTTTAACAATTCTTCACAGAACAATGGATATAGGAGGAACAACGATCAACCCTATCCTCCACAATATAACGGTCAACAAAACTACCCTAATCAAAGATAGTTGTCGTTCGTCCCGTGACGAGACTAAATCGTATGGTCGTTGAATTCACACGATTTAATGTCAAAAAAAAGTCCTAAACTTATCAATTTATGATTAATCAAAGTAATTAATTAGTATAATGGTAATTAAGGGTTGAATCCACGGAGAATTAGGGAAATTTGAGAGATATCTTTGAAATTCCGTCAAATCAGACGACGAATTGAGATTAGAATTTGGGCATTTTAGTATATTAAGAAAGATAACTCAATTGCGAATCCACGGAATCAAAAAATCGAGTGATTTGGATTAGAATTCGCTGAGTAATCGAAGTTGGAAGTTAGGAGAAATATCGTATCACGATTTTGATTAAAAATAGAAATTAAACTAAAATTAAACTTAATCTACGATTCAAAATATAAAATTAGCACTAAATGATGAAAGATTAAGATTAAAAGAAACAATCTAACCCAAATTAGCCTTCGAAATGATCCAATTAATCGCCGGATGCAAGGCTTTTCATTCCAAATTTCTGAAGACGAAGTTTGAAGTTCAAGACTTGATTTCTTCCATTTCTTTCGATCAAAATTGAAATTTACACATTCAAATGGAGTGGAAATGAGTTGCGAAAAAAATGAAACAAGTGGCACGTGAAATGATTGAGTATACACGGAGAATTTGATGAAGAATCGCAAACCTGTTCTTCGTCGCGAAGAACGATTTTTATAAGAAACAATTTTTGATATCAGTGGTCTGATGAAGAGACCATCACGATCAACGATCGCGATTGTGCGCGGTTTTGGATGAATCGTCGTCTTGTGATGATCGTCGGATCTTCATCGTGTGGTTTAGATTTGATTGGATGTCCATCTGCTGAGAATAATTGACGAGACAAGACCGCAAGGTCGTCGATTTCACGTAGTCTCGTGTCAAAAATTAATCCGAACTTACCAATTTGGGGAATTAAGAGTGAATTGAAGGGTATAATGGTAAATAAGGGTCGAATCCACAGGGAATTTAGGTATTTTCAAGATTTCTTTTGGAATTTGGTCAAATTGGACGATGAATTGAGGTGAGAAATTAGGGAAAATGGTGTTTTTAGAAAGAAGACTTCAAAACGAATCCACGGAATCAAGAATCATCAAATTTGGACTTGATTTCGCTGAGAAATCGAAATTTAAAGTGGAGAGAAATTTTCGGACGTTAAAATCGTGATTTAGAATGAAAATTTACGAAATTGAAATCTAAAACCTAATCTAAATGAAAATTAAAGATAATAGGAAGATAATCTAGGAAAAACCGCTTCCACTAAACCCGTTTAGCGGTCGAAACGAGGTGGTTAAGCCGATTAATCACCGAAAACGCCAAGAACGTCACGACGAGCTTCAAGCTGTGATTTCTCTTTCGATTTTCCACCAAATCTTGATTTCAACCCCTCCATGGATGCGGAATTGAGAGAGGAAGAGGATGAAATCAAGAGAAACGAGAGGATCAGTGTCTAGACAACTCAATTTGATTGAAATCCAACTTGAATACATACATCGACGAAGAACACTTCGTTTTATAGCGATTTTGGGCGTATCCGTCCGATCATTTCGATCGACGGTTACGATGAAATGGTCCATCGTGGACCGTTTCGCTTAAGTCGTGGCCGTCCGATCTTGATCAACGGTCCGGATTTAATCCCCCGAGATGCGTTATAAAACGCTCTGAATCGCGCCCGTTGGATCTTCATCCGACAATCCAGATGCTTCCTGCGAGATCTGATCTGAACCGTTATAACGCTTCCGATTAAGCATGTGCGTTGATGTGGTCGATGATCCGTGTTCCACGCGATCGACGCGTGTGATGTCGCCACGTTGCTGAGAATCAGACCGTTATAACTCGTCTTAAAGAAGCACGTGTTTGATTGATCGAGCGGTGGACCACTGCGCATGCGATCGAGGCGTGAGATCGACGCGTCAACCCGATCCGACGCCTCTCCGTTAGCCACGTCACTTGCGCATCAAAAGACTGTGTGGGACATAGTCCCATACAGAATTAATTTACGAAACCGTCGGGTTTATAACACCTGACAGTTTAGAGAGTTAATAACCCTCCCCACATAGGGCAGGCTAAAGACCCCTTTTATATAATATAAATAAATAAATAAATATATGTGTATATAGCGCCACGTAGGCGCTGCGTGGGTCCACGTGGCTCTGCCACGTGGCCTTACGTGCCACATCGCACCCGCGTGGGACCGGCGCGCTTTTTGCATTTTTTATATTTATTTTTAAACGTTTTTAAATAGAAAATAAAATCGGAAAATTTAGAAAAAATCCCTAAAAATTGTAAAAATCATATCTTTTAAAATACAACTCCAAATTAATCCAAATTTCTTTCATTTGATCTGAAATTTAATTATCTATCATTCTAAAAATTCAAAATATTCAAATAAAGAGAGATTTAATTCTTATTTAAAAAATACATCCATTTCTTTAAGATTTTAACTTTAGAAAATTAAATGAATGTTTATAAAAATAATTGCATAGAATGATAGAAATGCACTCAAAATATGATATCATGCACATAGATGTAATGTTTTATGCTTTAAATTACATTAATAATCAAGTTTTATCATGTTAAGATTGCATGTTATCAATAATCTGGACCGTTTTAATAATCAAGATTGACGATCGCGATTTATTCACTTAAGTGAATAAATAGGCACGTGCTTGATTGTTTGATCGGGTGGACCGCATGTCCATCCGATCGATGCGCGCGATCGATCGAGATTAAATCCAATGCTCGAGACGCTGCCACGTCACCCTGAAATAAAATAAAAGGAAGTGAAATAGTCCCACACCGAGGAAATAAAGAAGGAATCACGCGTATATAAGGTATGATGAATAAGAGTATTAATAATTTGTCTTCTGATAATCGGAAGACCTATATACATTTTATAAAAATATATATAGTAAATGTAAATAGCATCCACGTGTCACATTAGCGCCACGCGGGCGCCCGGTTGCTGTCCACGTGGCAGAGCCACGTGGCCCCGAGTGCCACGTCGCATCCACGTGTACACGCGCGAAATATACCCCCTTTTTGCGATTTTTTTAATTAATTTAAAAGACTTTAAAAATCAAAAATAAATATAAATAAATTCAGAAAAATTCTTATAAATTGTAAAAATCATAACTTTCAAAATACAACTCCAAATTAAGTCAAATTTATTTTGTTGGATCAGAAATTGAATAATCTATCATTATAAAAATTCAAATTACTAAAATAATAAGAGAATATATTTTAATTAATTTAATAAATTTAGGTATCTTATAAAATAACTTTATAAAAATACATAAATGTTAATAAAGATATTTTCTCTTATATTTTCATCATTAAAAAATGTTTATGATCTCACTTATAATTAGGATTTAAGATTATAATGTTTAATTATTTATAATAATCCATAAATTAATGTATTTTAAGATCATAACATGAATTTACACAAAATGATAGAAATATATTAAAAATATAATAACCTGCATAGATTTGTAATGATTAATGCCTTAATTTGCATTAATAATTATATAATTACATGCATAAATAACATGTTATCATCCCGCCGACTCAACCGCAAGCATACACGCAAGCTCCACGCCAGACCACACCGGCATCCGACCCGATCCTCGATGCTATCTCACAACTAATGGAGCAAATGATGAGGATGAACTCACGCGTGGACGAAATTCAAGACTTCTTCGAGACGAACATCCAACGGACGACGTACAAAAAGGGTAAGCAAGTAACTTTTACTGACCAATTACCCTCGCAGGCCACAACAAATCCAAGGAATCAAGGAGCTTCGTCGACCCAGACTCACAATATCAACCATGTACACGTCGACAAGGAAGCCGTTGAATCAGCATTGGCCATATCAAGCCTTCGGAGTGGGAAAGCTCTATCAGATCCATACAAGGATCACCCTTTCCACCAAGTCCAAAATGAAGAAAAAGAAATGCCAATTATTGTCGAGCAAGACAATGACTCAGAGGACGAGGAAGAACAGGTTACGGGTGAACCTAACCCTGAAAAATGCAAGCCTCTTATGCCTTATCCTCAAGCCCTAAACAGATCAAAAGCCAAGAATAGTGAAACCGATGACAACCTAATAGACGCCTTTAAAAAAGTGGCCATAACCATTCCTTTAATAGACGCCATCAAGCATATCCCTTCCAATGCAAAATTCATAAAAGGTATATGTACTCCCCATAGAAACCCTAAAAGGATCCAACTTAGTGAGACGGTAAGCTCAATCATGATGACTTCCTTACTCGTAAAAAAGCTCATTCATGATGAATTCAGTGACCATAATCAATCATGATGTTTACGAGTGAAATAGGAGGAATGTCCTTCACTAGATCCCTACTAGATACAAGAGATAGTATCAACATCCTCCCCAAAGCAGTATTTGATCGTCATCATGTAGGGGAATTATAACCTTTCCTAGTAGAGCTATGCTTAGCAGATGGATCTGTTAGAAAACCCCATGGACTAGTAGAAGACGTCATCGTAAGAATAGAAGATTGTTATTTCCCGGTAGACTTCTTAGTGGTCGACATGAAAATGACTAAGGAGCTGAGCCAATCCCCGATTATCTTAGGACGACCCTTCCTAGCTACCGCAAAAGCCGTAACTGAATGGGGGAAAGGAGAATTAATTCTCAAGGTGGGAGAGCACACCGTGAAGGTCGACATCAACAAACTCATGAAATACCCTTCACGAGCTTCCAAAGACTTGGGCGCCATCGACTTTACTGATGATCAGAACATAGACGCATGCGTAGAAGAAGTTATGATGATCGACGAGGAAGCAAGATATGAGGAGCTTCCGATGGACGAGCCAACTTTGGAGCTCAAAACTCTCCCGTCTACACTCAAGTATGCCTTCCTTGATGAAGAGAAAGCAAAGCCAATAATTATTTCATCCAAGCTGGACATGAAGCAAGAAGAACAATTACTGGAGGTGCTAAGGAAATATAAAGAAGCAATCGGATGGACCCTGATGGACCTAAAAGGGTTGGACCCTTCACTATGCACTCATCAAATCTTCCTAGAGGATGAGTTGAGACCCGTCAGGGAGGCCGAGAGACGACTCAACCCGAGGGTATGGGAGGCCGTGAAAGAAGAAATTCTAAAATGGCTCAACGCAAAAATTATCTACCCCATATCCGATAGCTAATGGGTGAGTCCGGTACACGTTATTTTGAAGAAAGCTAGAGTAACGGTCACGACGAACGAGAAGGGCGAGGAAATCAAGACGCGCCTACCAACGAAGTGGAGGGTCTGCATCGACTACAGAAAGCTGAACTCTGTGACTAAGAAGGACCACTTCCCGGTACTGTTCATCGACCAAATCCTGGACCAACTGGCAGGATCGAACTACTTCTGCTTTCTCGACGGATACTCGAGCTACAATCAAATTGCTATCCACCATGATGATCAAGAGAAGACGATGTTCACTTGTCCTTTTGGCACCTTCGCCTTCTAAAACATGACATTCGGACTGTGCAACGCCCCCGTGACCTTCCAACGATGTATGACGGCTATCCTCTCCGACTTTCTTGGCGACAGCTTAGAAGTCTTCATGGACGATTTCTCCGTCTTTGGAAACGACTTCGAAAGTTTTCTTGCTCACTTTACGAAGATACTAGAGGTATGCGTCAGAAACGAACTGGTACTCGGCTGGGAGAAATCCCACTTCATGGTACGAGAGGGAGTAGTGCTCACGCACATCGTCTCGGGCAAAGGTTTAGAAGTGGATAAGGCCAAGATAGAGGTCATCCAAAACTCCCTCTACCAAATACCGTGAAAGATTTGAGGAGCTTTCTCGTGCACGTCGACTTTTATCGAAGATTCATTCAAGATTTTGCCAAAGTCTCCAAGCCCCTCACCACCCTTCTTTGCAAGGACAAGGACTTCATTATCGACGAAGAAGGGAAGTGTGCATTCACTATGTTGAAGCAAGCACTGATCGAGACACCGATTCTACAAAGTCCTAATTGGGACTTACCATTCGAGATCATGTGCGACGCTTCGGACTACGCTGAGGGAGTGGTCTTTGGGCAACGATAGGACAAGAAGCCAACGACCATCTGTTATGCAAGTAAGACCCTAATCGAAGCTCAAATAAACTATACGACTATGGAGAAAGAGCTTCTGGCGGTGGTCTACGCTCTCGAGAAGTTCTGGCCTTACATCTTGGGGAGCAAGATCATCATCTACACTGATCATGCGGCCTTGAAGTACTTGCTCTCCAAGAAAGAGGCCAAACCACAAGTAATAAGATGTGTGCTGCTCGTTCAAGAATTCGACTTAGAGATAAAAGACAAGAAGGGCAGCGAAAACTCGGTGGTGGACCACTTATCGATTAGAGATAGATTTCCATCAGAGATAGATTTCCATCAGAGAAGGGCCTCCAAATCTCGGGAGGAGAGGACATCTGAGATAGATTTCCAGAAGAGCATCTCCTCTCCATCTCGAGTCACGCCCCCTGGTACGTGCACATCGTCAACTTCATCGTCACTGGATCGATCCCAGAGCATTGGAACCAGTATAAAAAAGATAAGTTCTTCCACGAGCTCAAGTACTATTTTTGGGAGGAACCGCTTATGTTCCACTTAGTAATGACTAGATTATCCGACGATGCGTACCAGAGGAGGAGCAAGGAGACATACTGGCGTGTGTCACTCATCGACGTGCGGAAGACACTTCGCGACACGAAAGACCACGGACAAAATCCTGCAGAGCGGCTTCTACTGGCCCTCCATCTTCAAGGACGCCCACTATTTCTACACGGAATGCCTACAATGTCAAGCGACGATCAATATCTTCAAGCGAGATGAGATGCCGATGCGGCCGATCATGGAGGTGGAAATCTTCGACTTTTGCGGGATAGATTTCATGGGACCTTTTCCCACGTTCTAACGGGAAAGAGTACATATTGGTGGCGGTGGACTATGTGTCCAAGTGGGTTGAGGGAATCCCCACTAGGACAAACGATCATCAGGAGGTTCTGCGATTCATCACACGATGCATCTTCGCCTGATACAGTCGTCCGAGGGCCATCATTAGTGACGGTGGCTCACACTTCAACAACTCTCACTTTCAGACACTGTTGAAGAAGTGCGGAGTACACCACCGCATCACCACGCCATACCACCCCGAGGCGAATGGGCAAGTAGAGGTTAGTAATCGAGAAGTCAAGACTATTCTTAAAAAGATAATTTGTCCAGATGGGAAGGATTGGGCACACAAGCTCCCCGACGCACTATGGCCATATCGGACGACATACAAGACACCCATCGGGATGTCTCCCTTCCGACTCATCTTTGGGAAAGCCTGCCACCTTCCGGTTGAGCTAGAGCACCGAGCCTACTTGGCTATTAAAAAGCTCAACCTCGCACTGGACGAAGCAAGAAAAGAACGACTTCTCCATCTCCATGAATTACAAGAGTTGAGGCACGACGCATACGAGAACATGACGATCTACAAGGGGAAGACCAAGGCCTTCCACGACCCACACATTCAATGATGATCATTCCAGGTCAACGACAAGGTCTGGCTCTACAACTTGCGCCTCAAGCTCTTCCCTAGAAAGCTGTGCTCCAGATGGGATGGTCCCTATGTGGTTCTGGAATTTTTCGATGGCGGAGCGATACTCATCTCCGACCCAAAGACCGGTCGACAATTCAAGGTAAACGGCCATCATCTTAAGCCGTACCTGACCTCAGAGCCACCCGCACCAGCAGATAAGGTAAATCTGCATCTTCCCGAGCACTCGAGGACGTGACGGTATCACCCTCGACCCATCAGTAGTTGTAAGTTTTATTTTTGTTTAGTCTGGTTGAAGACGTTAAACTTAGCGCTCTTGGGAGGAACCCCAAAATTATCTTACCTTTTTAGTTTTATGTGTTTTTAGTTTCTTTTTATAGACATCGGAGAACTACATTAGGAAAGGGCGCACTAACGAGTCGTTTTCGTGCGTCGTTAAAACACAAAGACGATGGTCAAACAAAATTTATAAAACCGAACTCACAAAGACAAGATAGAATAATCAAGTATTGGGTAAGTATCGGGTCGATCCACAGAGAGCAGGGTTGACTTTAATCGCAGAGTTGACTTGGTCAAACGTAGGTTTAAAAGGAGTTTTAAATAAGAGAAAATAAAATTTAAGATATGGAAATGATATAAATAAGGTAAATAAGCAGTTTTAAGAACTGAAATCTCGGATTTGACAGAGAAAAGTCAAAAGTCAAAGTCAAAGCATTGACTTTGACCAACAGTAGGTGTTTTGTAAAATCAGAGAGTCAAAAAGAGTTAGAAGATTACGAAAATTAGATATTTGGAAACTAGAGAGAAAATGGAATTTATTGATATGTAATTCGTAATTTTTGGATAAGAAATAGATTTATTATGAATTATTGAAAATCAACTATCAGAAAATCCCCGAAATTAACACATCAGAGGAAATCTTCAAATTGAATGACCAAATGAAATCCAAATCTTGCAATTTATATGTCAATGGAAAGATAAGAACCAGAGAAATCCAACAAGACCGAAATTATCAAATTCTGATTTCTCAATCAAAAGTAATTGACCCCGAAAGTCAACGTTTGACTTCTGATCAAAGATGAACAGTCCTTGGTCAAACGTTAAATTGGAGGGTCAAATGAAGTCAGAATTTGATGAATTTTCTATCCACGGAAAGCTGATGAAAAGAGGAATCCAATGAAACCAAAATCAAGTGATTTGGAATTATAATCAAAGAGCTATCCTATTTTCAAAATCAGTGACTTTTCGGACCTAAAATTGGGGAATATGAAGAACACTATGAACTAATTTGCAAAATTAAAGATCTAAACATAATAAAAATACCAATTACCTCTTGATAATCGATCGAACCTCACTAATAACCCGATTGCCGCAAGAATGGGGCCTCAATTCTCGTGGATTGAAGCGAATTTGCTCGGATTCTTCCTCGTGGACGTTCGGAATTCAAGGGGAAAATTCGATGAAATCAAGAGATGAAATCATGATTATCATGCTTCAATGGCTGCGTCTCTACACTCTTGGAAGCAGAGGATCACAGGAACTTTAGACCTTCCTCGAAACTCGCTTAATTTCTTCACGAGTCGATCAAAAGTTGAAGAAGAAAGAAGGGAGATACATGCTTTTAAAGAGAGAAATTGGCCCGGAATCGTGGGCTGTAGAGGCGGTCGTGGGCGTCGTTTTGAAGGCGTCATGGAGGCGGTTCCTTGGGGCGAGGATGCCGCTTCAATTCCGCAACAATTTTGACCAATTTCAGCGGTGGATTTAGCTCCTATTTCCACGATTTTAGCACCACGATCGGACCACGATCGGGCCACGATCGAGCCACGATCGGGGTTCGATCGTGGTCCTAGGTTTCCGCCGATCAGCATCGAGTCAGGTGAGAGCGATTCCGCCGCGGAAATCATGCGATCGCGGCTCGACCGCGCTGCGATCGCGGCTCGATCGGACCGCGATCCTGGGGTTCTTCCCCGTTTTGTCTGCGCCGTCCGATCGTGGTTAACTGCTGGCTGGACGATCATGATTAGCCGATCCCGTGCGCCGCTATTGCGATGTAGATCAGCCGTCCGATGAAGATTAGGTGAGCCGTCCGATGTCGATCAGGAAGCCGTCCGATCTTTGTCGCTTTTGATCAACTTGCAGCGGCCGTTCGATGAAGATCTATCACCCGATGGAGCGTTCACCGTTCGATGACGATCAGGAGCTTCTTGTGATGCCACGTGTCTAAAGGTGAGCTGCTCATCAAGTTCACTTATTCCTCGAATTCAGCACGTGTCTGATTGCTGATTGCGTGGACTCAGGTCCACGCGATCTCAGCCGTTCCGCCTGCATCCGACGCTCGTCGCGTCGCCACGTCACCTGCAATAAACAAAATCGTGTGGGAACCTAGTCCCACACAGATTAAAAGGAGGGAGAGGATGCGGTTAAATAGGGGAGAAGATTCCCCTATTAACTATCCTAATATTTCCTCTCTACTCCGCGACACGTGGCGCCCCACACGGGCGCCCACGTGGCCGCGTGGCCTCCTTGCCATTTGGCGCGCCCCGTGCGCCTCCTGCGTGGGCCACACGCGTCCTGCCACGTGGCCTCAGTGCCATGTCGTAACGGCGCGGTGGTCCCGCGCGCCACGTCAGCCGCCACCTGGGTTCGCCTGCCACGTCGTCAGTCGGGTACCTGTGTGCTAGGATCTAAGGCTCGAAAAGCTCTCCAAATCTTTGTCCAAAATAATGATTGCAGCGGAAGGTGTTGAATCAAGACATTCAACATCGTGGAAGCACCAAGAATGGATGATCTCATCATCCATTCTAGGTGATCCTATCATCTAGTATAGAATAAAAATTCATACTTACTTGGATCATTTGAAAAGAGTTATTCCAACCGTTCAAGCGTCCGGCCTCTAGCGGTATCCACACGGTCTCCGAGACGATCGGATCTCCTCTTGAACACTCGTCACCACGAGAGGAAGAGAAGAGGGAGGAGAAGTTCCACTAGGCTTGCATGGGCACCTCTATTATGGTCGTTCTCCCCCTATTTATAGACTTTGGGAATGTGAACTTTTCACAAAAACCCTTATTATTATGTCTATATCCACCGACGTCCATTGACCTTATGTGTGTGACCCTCTAGGTCCATATATCTCACCAGTTAATGACTCTATCAACCCAATAACACTTATTAGTCCTTCTTATCAATTAACTATATCAACATATAGATTAATTGACTAAGGATCGATTTAACCCAATTGACAGGTTGAGTCGCCAGCCCGGTGGGTGCCAAGCTACACCACGTGCTCTAGGAGATATGGAGTACATTAGAACTCTTTCATGGAACCCTACCATCATTGATTACCGTGTACGTATAATCCTTCATCCACACGAGACTCATGAATGACTTAGGGTATGGTTAATTGTCAAACCCTAATCTGTCACTCAATTTAGTGCTGATGCGAGTAGGAAATCATTGAGAACAGCTTCTCTAATATTTCTGCTACCTTGGCCAAGGATTTAACCGCATCTCATTCCTTGAGTCGATCTCCTCATATACCGAGGGTGGATGATCCCATCTTGACCACACAATCATCTTCGTGGACTTCATGTCGTATCTAATATATGACGTTTTAGATATCTCGTGACTAGGGATTCATAAGTCATAATCAAAACACGATCATCCATCCACAAGATGTCTTTGGTGTCTCAAGTCAAAGGACCACATACACAATCATGACATGAATCAACCTGATTGACAATTAGGTATATTACCATTCAGGGATTCATACGGATCAATTGAGTGAACTCTTTCTCCAAAGAGCACCCACTATCTATCCTTAGTGTCTCCACACCGATGGCTATAGGATCAGCCATACTCATCATATGAGTTGGATTAGATAGTGCTATTCTTTCCGGATCATTCGATGTCCTTCTAGAATATCCCACGAATAGGAATGTTTAGAACATATGTTTAAAGACAAGTGATCGCTATATTATAATCTCATCATAATTCACTTAGTCATTGCACATGCTCATGGACTTCATTGCAAACATCACACAAGAATGACAATGAATTAATTTCATTTCAATGAACATAAACAATATTGATGAAAGTGTGATTGGCGTATAGGCCACATAATATCCATCACTGTGGACCAAAATACCCCCCTTTTTTGCTATTTTAAATAGAAAATTCGATTTAAAAATAAAATTCGGAAAAGAGGCCTAAAACTTCAGAAATTCATAATTTAAAATATACAACTCCTTTTTAATTGAAATTTTCTCCATTAGATCGTAAATTCTTTCCTTTTTAATATTATGCCATTTAAAATATATTTAGAAAGAAGAAATCAAGATGATTTATAATTTACTTAAATCATTTCTCATTAAATATTTCAAATCATAAATTCATCCAAAAATCATCCTTCTAAACATTTACCGAAGTCAAAATGCATCCCATAACAGAGATTAACTTCTATTACCTTAAACAAAAGATTAATCATCTAATAAGCATGAAATTAGCCCTAATTTATGCATAAATATCAACTTTAGTGAAATGACATGCCAATGGAGAAAATTCCTAAAAAGTATGATAACATGCATCATATTCACATAAAATAAGCATGAATATGAGTTAATTAAGATAAGAATTCAAGTTATAAATGCATGTTATCACGCACCTGCACCGATAATCCCATGAGCATCACGGACTAATGAGCTTTTCTAAACCTATCTCACCGCACTTTTTATTGTTTTCATGTCATGATTCGATGAGTTTTTCATATGAGCATGTAGTTTTCATTGAGGGCAATGAAAAATTCTAGTTGAGGGGTGAGGATTTAGAAAAAGCTCTACCATTTTTCAAAAAATTTAAAATTCTACCTTCTAAAAACTCCTATTTTTCAAAATTTTTGATCTAATCTACCCCACCTTAGAAGTCTTTCCATCTAGAGATCTGACCTACTAAAAGATGTAGAAGTGAGGATCTTATAGTCCATACGATTATATTTTGAGTAAGAAAGCCAAATGATCTAGAGAGACAAATGGATTAGAGTTAGTGGTTGAATTCTTTGGGGTTGGGTACCTAACAGGCACCAAGGAAAAAGAGTAATCAGAGGTTGAAATGATATGAGATTGAAAAGGAGAGTATTTGAGAGAAAATAAAATTCCATCCTTTACCTATTATTAGCCCAAACTGCTTAGTATAAGGAATTTCTTGATTCTAGACTTTCCCCTTTAAAGAGTGCAATGATCCAACTTGAGTAACAGTTAGGTATAGTTACTATTCAAGGATTGATATGAATCAATTCAGTGAACTCTTTCTCCAAAGAGCACCCACTATCTATCCTTAGCGTCTCTACACTGATGACCACAGGATCATCCATACTTATCATATGATTCGGATCAAATAGTGCTATTCTTTTCAGATAATTTGATGTCCCTCTCGAATATCCAACGAATAGAATGTTTAAAGACTAGTGATCATTGCATCGTGATCTCATCATAATTTACTTGATCATCATATGCTCATGGACTTCAGTGCAAACATCACACAAGAATAAAAATGAATAAAATTTCATTTCAATGAATATAAACGAAAGATGAAAGTGTTATTGGATTGTAGGCCACATAATATCCATCACATCCATAGTCTTTGATTGAAGAATTGAGTAACAAATTTCCATGATTTTAAGGAAAAAGATGTTTTTTTCACTTTAACCCTTAAACCCAAAACCACTCATTTTTAAACTTCCATGTTCTCTCCTCTCTTTTTGTAGCTCTTTGATAACATGAAATCTTAACATGATAAAACATGATTATTAATGCAATTTAAGGCATAAAACATTACATTTATGTGCATGTAATCATACTTTGAGTGCATTTCTATCATTCTATGCATATTTATGTCATAATCTCAAAATGCACTAAATTAGGGTTAATTATGATAAATTAAGGATACATGATTTTATAACCCATCTTTACTTGAGATTATGAATGGTTTTTAAAGTTAAATAATGAGAGAAATCATATTTATGAACATTCATTTAATTTTCTAAAGTTAAAATCTTAAAGAAATGAATGTATTTTTGAAATATAAATTAAATCTCTTGTTATTTAAATATTTTGAATTTTTAGAATGATAGATAATTAAATTTTAGATCAAATGAAAGAAATTTGGATTAATTTGGGGTTGTATTTTAAAAGATATGATTTTTACAATTTTAGGGATTTTTTCTGGATTTTTCCTGATTTTTCTGATTTAATTTCTATTTAAAAACGTTAAAAATAAATATTAAAAAAAGGTAAAAAGCGCGCGGGGCCCGCGCGGGTGCGACGTGGCACGCAAGGCCACGTGGCAGAGCCACGCGGACCCGCGCAGCGCGCCTACGTGGCGCGATATATATATTATATTTATTTACTATATATATTATAAAATGGGTCTTTGTCCTCCCCTATATGGGAAGGGTCATACCCTTATAGATCGTCGGGTCTTATAAACCTGACGATCTCCTTTTTATTTCTCCGTGTGGGACTAAAATTGTGTCTTACTTACCTTGCAGGCGACATGGCGCGACGACGGGCGTTAGATCTCGCGGAACAGCGATCGACAAGCGTCGATCGCGTGGAGCACGGACCACTGATCGCGATCAACACACGTGTCAATTAAAGGGGCGTTATAACGGCCCTGATTTTACGCGACGTGGCGGCATCCCATACGATGGATCAACGGCGCGGAACGGGATGCGTCGATCGAGTGGGCGCTGGTGCACCGGAGATCATCAATCACGTGCGCAAATTTAAAGAGTTATAACGGTCCAGATTCGACCGTGCAGGGAGAATCGTGGCCGTCCGATCGCGATCCAAGGGGCGATAACAGAGGCGTTTTATAACGGTCATCCACGCGATCATCCAGGCCGCCCATCTTCAATCCGACGGTTGGGACTTAACTGAAACGGTCCATCGTGGACCGTTTCATCGTAACCGTCGATCGAAACGATCGGACGGTTACACCCAAATTTAGTATAAATAGATGTGTTCTTCGTCGATGTATGCATTCGAGTTGGATTTCAATCAAATTGACTTGTCTAGACACCGATCCACTCGTTTCTCTTGATTCCTTCCTCTTCCTTTTTCATTTCCGCATCCATGGAGGGGTTGAAATCAAGATTTGGTTGAAAATTGAGGGAGAAATCGACGCTTGAAGCTCGGCGTGACGATCTTGACATTTTCGGTGATTAATCGGCTTAATCACCTTGTTTCGATCCCTAAACGGGTTTAGTGGAAGCGGTTTTACCTTAATTATCTTCCTATTATCTTTAATTTTCGTTTAGATTAGGTTTTAGATTTCAATTTCGTAAAATTTAGCTTTAAATCGCGATTTTAACATCCAGAAATTTTTCTCCACTTCAATTTGCGATTTCTCCGCGAAATCAAGTCGAAATTCGATGATTCTTGATTCCGTGGATTCGTTTTGAAGTTATCTTTCTAAAAACACCATTTTCCCTAATTTCTCACCTCAATTTATCGTCCACTTTGACCAAATTCTAAAAGATATCTCAAAAATATCTAAATTCCCTGTGGATTCGACCCGTATTTACCATTATACCCCTCAATTCTCTCTTAATTCTCCAAATTGGTAAGTTCGGTATTATTTTTGACATGAGACCGTGTGAAATCGACGACCTCGCGGTCTCGTCTCGTCACTCTCTCTTAGCATCAAACTACTAGAAGAAAAAGGAGAGGAGGACAAGTCTCAAATGGAGTATTGTTTGATGCTAACTCTTGGCATAGGAACAAATCAAGCCAAGATTAGCGTCACCTGGCCTAGGGCAAGCATCATGATGTGGTTTTGTATGAGGAATTACATCGAATTCTTTCTTGTGATCATCTCCATAATAAATGTAAGACATGTTTCTTTTCTTTTTCTTTATATATAGTATCATTTGTATCATCATGCATTGCAAACCTCTCACTCCATCACCATGCCTTGATCCATCGCAGCTGTTGCCCATCATTCTCACCTTGCCATCATACCATCTTTATTTCCTCTCTTTTAACCTCATTCTCAAATCTCAATTCTGAATTCTTTCCTAATTTATCAAGAAAACCACAAAATCATCCCTCAAAAATCATCTCCACACACCTCACTCGACATTCACGGCAATTTTCACATCCTCACCTTTGATTCGACACATCTAACCTCATTAGCTAAGCTTCCAATGGATTCAATGCTTACTTGAGTACTATACTAAGTGACAAACTTATAAATTTTATTGCATAATATTGATAGATAAAAAATGACCAAAAACATGGGAAAGTTTAGTTCATCAGCCACAGTTTTTGCCTTATCACCATGTGTCTTTGGGTGTACAGCCTTCATCAAAGAACATCAGCCATCTTTCTCTAAGCTTTCTCCTTCGATATCATGTTTCATGAGGAGTATAGAAGGGATATCATGTTTGCTTAAAAAAATACATGTTGATATGTTACCTCTACAGAAATCATCTTTCATGTGGAGCTTCTTTGCTTCTCCTCCCTAGCATCCTCCTCTCTATCCCTAAGTTTTTCCTCCAACCCCAGTTTAGTAAATATGTGTGGATTCCACATTCCCTCTTCCTTGCTCGTGTCCAAGAAGTGTTTGACTCAACTAGCATTAATAGAGCTCATATTTGACTCACCGCCACCCATGCCCCTGATCAACTCCTCTGCATTGGTAATTTACCTATCTTTGTGGCTGTGCACAGAGGCCAAACCTCCACCACCTCCATTATTTGACCTGTCACTTGATGATATCCACCTTATTATTGCGTAAAAGCAAACATGAATGTACCTAAAATCTTATTGCCTAGTTCATATCTTACAACCGCCTTCACCCTACGTACTGACATCATCATTGGCCTTCATGTATTTTGAGTCATTACTCATTTCATCGCATGAAGCTCTTCATGTACTTGAGGGGAAGATGGCTATTGATCTTGAGTAATGGGTTCTCTTGCATCATGGTACATAGGAACCAGTGTTTCGTCCCACAAATGCTAATATTGTAACATGCAAATGGGCCTTTCATAAACCCAATGACATGGTTGGTCATCTCAAGGCATGACCAGCAGCTAGAGGATTCACTCATGCTCTTAGCATTGACTATATTGAGGCATTCTCTTCGATTGTTTGCCTTAATTCAATTTGTAGTTAAGAAAACATGGTCTTTGCATTAGTTGGATATCTCCAATGCCTTTCTATAGGGCATGTTTTAAAGGGGAGTCTACAAAGGCTTGCTTACCTTTTCATGCTTTATATGAACTTATCTACAGTCCTTTTACTTGGTTTGTGAAGTTAAGTTATTTTCTCACCACCTATGGGTAGATCCCTTGCATGGCTGATTCTAGTGTTATGGGTAAGACAATGTTGGGAGGTACTATGCTACTAGAAATTTATGTTGATGATATTCTTTTGATAGAAAATGATGAGGTTTCTATTTTAGTTCACAAGGCTTATCCTCGTCCACACTTTGTGACACAAGTTTGTAGATTTCATGCTATTTCCTTGAGCTTGAGTTTGATTTCCATTTAGGAAAATTAGCTCTCTCATAGAGGAAACCTAGCCTTAATGATCTAGAAAAGACATGATTACTCACTTGTAAAATTGAGACTTCACTAATGGAGGCTTGTCCGAGTTTTGTGGTTTAAATTCTCTAGGCTTAAAGGATGCTAACCATTATCTAGTCACTGGACACTCTTTGAAGCAAAATGTTGTTTCATGTTCTTGTGTAAGATCGATATTATGTGGCCTATAAGCAAATCACACTTATATGCATCTCGTTTATTTTCATTAAAATGAAATTTATTCATGTGCGATCTTTGCAATGAAGTCCATGAGCATATGTAAAGTCTGATTGAATTACGATGAGATCATAATACAATGATCAATAGTATTTAAACATATGTTGTAAAAAATTCTATGCATGAGATATTTCAGAAGGACATCGAATTATCTGAAAAGAATAATTGTTGAGATCTAAGGTCGATAAACTTTCAAAATTTTGATCAAAACATAGGAAGCAACGGAAAACATTGAATCAGATATTCAAAACGCCAAGCGACCAAGAATAAATGATCCTATCATCTAATATGTATGATAAAACACACTTATAGTTTTCCTTGAATGAGTTCTTGAAGTGATTCAAGTGTCTAGCCTCTAGCGGTACCCACACGGTCTTCAGATGGTTGGATCTTATCTTCAAAGCTCTTCACCAAGAGAGAAAGAGACGAAAGGAGAGAATTCCCACAAGGCTTGCATGGGCAGCTTGAGATGTGATAGTTCTCCTCCTATTTATAGACATTTGGTACGTAGATTTTTCATAAAAACCCTCATAATTATGTCTATTTCTACCAACATCAATAGACCTTATGTGTGTGACCCTCTAGGTCTATATCTCTCACTAGTTAATAACTCTATAGACCAAATAACACTTTATTGGTCAACCTTAATTAATTATCAACATCCACATATAGATTAATTAATCAAGGATTGATTTAACCCGATCGATAGGTTGAGTTGCGAGCCCATTGGGTGCCAAGCTACACCACGTATACTAGGATATATAGAGTATGTAAGAACTAACTTATGGAACCTTCCCGTCACCAATTACTATGTATGTATAATCCTTCATCCACATTAGAATCATCAATGACTTAGGATATAGTCAACTATCAAACCCTAATCGGTCACTCAAGTTAGTATTGATGTGTGTAGAAATCATCGAGTACTCCTTTTCCAATATTTCCACTACCTTTGCCAAGGATTTCATCGCATCTTATTCCTTGAGTCAATCTCCTCAAATACCGAGGGTGGATGATCCCATCTTGATCACACAATCATCTTTGTGGACTTCATGTCATATCCAATATATGACGTTTTAGATATCCCATGGCTAGGGATTGTGAGTCATAATCAAAACACGATCATCCATCCACAAGATGTCTTTGGTATCTCAAGTCAAAGGACCACATACACAACCATGACATGAATCAGCCTGATTAACAGTTAGGTATAATACCATTTAGGGATTCATACGGATCAATTTAGTGAACTCTTTCTCCAAAGAGCACCCGCCATCTATCCTTAGTGTCTCCACACTAATGGCTATAGGATCAGCCATACTCATCATATGAGTTGGATTAAATAGTTCTATTCTTTCTGGATAATTCGATGCCCTTCTCGAATATCCCACGAATAAGAATGTTTAGAACATATGTTTAAAGACTAGTGATCACTATATTATGATCTCATCATAATTCACTTAGTCATTGTACATGCTCATGGACTTCATCGCAAACATCACTAGAAAATGATAATGAATAAATATCATTTCAATGAACATAAACAAGATACATGAAAGTGTGATTAGACTATAGCCCACATAATATTCATCATTAATGACAAAGCAAATCCGCGAGGTCAATAAAAACACGGGATAAGCGTCAAAACACTTACCAAACCCACCAATTTAGAGAAATAATCACAAATTGAATAGTATAGAGGTGAATAAGGGTCGAATTCACGAAGAAATAAGGTATTTTCAAGGTATTCTTTGAAAGTCGATCAAATCAGACAATGAAATGAGGTGAAAAATTAAGGATTTTGATGGATTTTGTAAAGATAACTCAAAATCAAAATCATAAAATTTTGATAAAGATTCGCAGAGATATCGACAAGCGAATTAGAGAGAAACTTCTGAATGCGAAGAGAGAGAAATCCAAAATTAAAAACAAATTGACTAAATCTATGATTCTAAATTACAATCTAATGATACATGACAAAAGATTAGGAGGAAAACACATAATCTAACTCGAGATAACGATCGAAATGATTCAATTGATCGCCGGATCAAAAGACTTTTCATTGCACGATTTAGAAGACGATTGTTGGAGCTCAAGAGGCAAATTCTCGCTATTCTTTCATCAAAATCTCGCTTTCAACCCCTCCGTGGACGTGGAAATGTGTCTAGAAGAAGAATAAAGCAAGATAATTAAGGATGGTGGTGTTTAGATATTTTGATTACTTGAAAACGTCCAAGAATACATTTTTTGTCAAAAGAACATTTCGTATAAATAGACAAATTTGGGCGTAACCGTCAGATTTGGCATTTCATCTTTTGACTAATGCGCTTAGATGAAATGTCAGGCTGCGAATCGTTATCTTTAAGTCACGTCCATCTGATCCAAAATGAAAGCGCCTAGATGAAGCCACGTGTTCGCGTGAATTTGACTGTGTCGCTAATGCATGCCATTCGATCTTCATCGTATGCCTGAGATGTCGCCACGCGTCCATAGAAGGCCATCAGCTGCATTTTAATCTCAGCTATTATAACTCCTCAGATAAATGGTTGAAATTAAAATGTTTAAAATACGAATTTTTGTCCAATCCGATTGTGCCGCGTACCCCATCGACTCAAGTCACCATTGACTGTATCAACTTTAACGCGCGAATTAGATGCTCCACACGATGCCATTTCACTCGCGCATATTAAAACAAAAAGATAGTTCCACATGACATAAAGTCACACAATGTCAACAGGTATCTAATGTACGCGTTAGAGTGTGAGTGTTATCATGAAAAGGATGCTTAATCTCTCTTATCACACTTGCGCACACATGCGCACACACACGCACACACACGCACACAAACACGTGCGCCACGTGGCGGGTTCATACGTCGCCATGTGGCGACATTCTTTTCGCTCACACCATGTCAGCATGTGATAAATTCTTATTTTTTATTCTTTTTAATTCAAAATAATTCCAAATAAATTCATTAAAATCAGAAAAATTCAAGAAAAATCCCTAAAAATTAGAAAATTCTTATCTTTCAAAATATAACTCCAAATTAATCCTAATTTTTTTGGATGATAAATTAAAATATCTATCATTATAAAAAGTCAAATTATTTAAATGACAAGAGAATAAATTTTTAGTTAAAAAATACACTCATTTCTCTTAGAAATTAAAGCTTAGAAAAATAAATGAGTGTATAAAAGGTATTTTCTCTTATTATTTAACATTGAAACTCAATTATAATATCAAATATTGATGGGAATAATCTACTTTAAAATATTTTCTTATAAATGCATAATTATTCCTAAAATAGTGCATTTTGAGATTATAACTTAAAATTGTATGAAATGATAGATATATACTTAAAGTTTAATCATATGCATACAATTAGAATGTTTTATACCTTAATTTGAATTAATAATCGTATAATTGCATGTTATCAAATAACACTATCTGATCCAACTCATATGATGAGTATGTATGATCTTGTAGCCATCGGTGTGGAGATACTATGGATAAATCGTTGGTGCTTATTGAAGAAAGAGTTCATTGAATTGATTTGTAAGAATCCCTAAATGATATTATACGTGACTATCAATCATGTTGATTCATGTCATGATTGTGTATGTGGTCTTTTGACTTGAGACACCAAAGTCATCTTGTGGATGCATGGTCGTGTTTTTTTTATGACTTATGAATCCCTAGCCATAAGATATCTAGAATTTCATATATTGGATATGATAGGAAGTCAAGATGATTGTGTGGTCAAGATGCGATGAAATCCTTGACCAAGGTAGTGAAAATATTAGAGAAGGAAAATCCCGATGATTTCTTGATCATTTAGTGAAAATTTGAGAGATCAATTATGGTTTGATAGTTAACCATACCCTAAGTCATTGATGACTCTCGAGTGGATGAAGGATTACACATATATAGTAACTGATGATTGTAATGTTCCACAAGGGAGTTCTTATATATTCACATATCTCTTAGAGTATGTGGTGTAGCTTATCAACCTATCGATTGGGTTTAATACATCCTTGGATAATTAATTTATAAGTTGATGAAGATAATTAATTAAGGTTGACCAATAAGATATTATTGGGTCCGTAGAGTTATTAACTAATGAGATATATGGACCTAGAGGGTTCACACTCATAATGTCTATGGATGTTGGTGGAAATAGAAATAACTTTATGAGGGCTTTATGGTGGGGGCACCTCAATAACAAGAGAAGCATCCAAGGAGGCACCTAAAGAAATATTACTTAAGGAGAAATGAAAGGATTTGGAGTCTTCCATATCAAGTAAACAACATGATGATCTTGAAAAAGAAATTCAAGAGTCTATCATGGGAAGACATGTATAGATCAAAAGACTTTGAAGATATGAATAGTAGGAAGCCCATGAAGATGGGGGTGCCACCCCTTAATCCTTATGATAACTCTAAAATATAAGTCACATTCATGCATCAGTTATCTTGCTTAAGTGCTAATGAAAGACTATGAAAATGGGAATATCCATTTCTATTTGGTTGAATGTGATGAAAATATGACTAAGTCATGTTATGCATCATTTGTTACATTTTCATTATATTATGAGACTAACCCCCTTTGATTTCTTGAAATTCAAATGGTTGAATTCTCAAAATTTTTATGAGTTATGTGGATGCTAGGACTTAGGTGAAGTTCAAATTGGAGCATGGATGCAAACTATCTAGAAGGGAAAAATAAAACGAGTACTCCATCTTTTTAGGAGGTTGGTCAACCTTTTCTACCTTTTTACGAGGATAGTCAAACCTTTCCACCTTTATAGGATGATAGTCAAGCCTTTCCACCTTTTTAGGAGGTTGGTCAAGCCATTCAACCTATTTAGAAGGTCAGTCAAACCCTTCCACATTTATAGGAGGTCAGTCAAACCTTTCCACCTTTTTAGGAGGTCAGTCAAACCTTTACACCTGTTTTAGGAGGTTTGGTCAAACCTTGTCATATTTTTAGGAGTTTAGTCAAACCTTTCAACCCTTTTATTAGGTTAGTCAACCACCTTTTTAGGGGGAGTCAACCCATTCCACCTTTTTAGGAGACTAGTCACTCTATTTCTTTTAGAAATCAATGATAGTCAAAGTGATTATTGAGAAGTCAAATGGTGGTCAAGAGGCATTCTTGAAGGGTCAAAGAGTCAAAAATTTTTCTCTTTTATTTATTATTAATCAATTTAGACCTTTCCTGTTTTATTAGGAAGGATCCATATTTATAGGAGGAGAAAGAGGTAAACCCACTGATAGAACGATTTAGTACAATTGTTGAAACACATGTTAAATTGAAGGGTCAAATGTTGATGAAAATTTTACAAACAGATATCCACAAAAAGCTGATTGAACAAGGAATCCAATGAAAACAAAATCAAATGATTTGGACTTAAGATTATGGAGAAATCCTTGTTCAAAAATCAGCAAAAATCCGTAATCAAATTTGGGCAAAATGTCAAAATTTCCGATTCCTAAACTCTAATTACCTATCTAAAACTAATCTAAACTACATAAATTGCAAGGATTACGAAGGAATCATACTACTAACCCGATTAACGTGAAGATCATGCTTCAAATTGCTTTGATTGCTGCGTATTTCTCTGGTTTCTTCTCCGATGTGCATTCGGCGTTCAAGGGACAATTTATGAACATTTTCTTGCAAATTTTGTGATGAGTCTTGCCTCAATCTAATCGCAATTGAGTCTTGAATGCAAGGGAATCACTGAAGAACTTGAGATTTTGCTCCAAAAATGCTTAATTTCTTCGCATTTCAATCAAAAGTTAAGTTTAAAGAAAGAGAGAACATCAATTTATAGAGAAATGAATGCGAAAAATCGGGGCTGTTTGATTTGGTGAAGAAAAGATTGGATGGCCGTGATGCGTCCACATTGAGCGCAGATTAGTGGGCACGTCCACGACGCAGGCCCACCTCCTCCTTAAGATTTCGCTCGTCTGATCTTCATCGAAGAATCCACATGAAGCCACATGTCCCTCCACGATTTGCCAAGTGCTATGAGTGATAGCAACCATCGGATTTCATTAAGGAGATCGACGATTGCGCATTAGTCACGTGCTTTGATGGCGATCTTGTGGACCGAGATCCACCAGATTAACACGCGTTGATTAGCGCAAATTGATCCGACGCACCACGCTCCACCACGTGTCCTGTGAAAACTGAGAGAGGGATTAGTCCCACACAGACAAAAATAAGTGAAAGTAATGGGTATAAAAGGTAGAAGGGCTTAAGCCCTTTGTCTCACTCGCAACCGGCCTAGTACGCTCCCCTATGCCTTCCGTGGGCCCACACACACACTTAGCCCGACTCTCATCGCGCCACGTGGGCATCCGTGTGGGTCCACGTGGGCTTGCGTAGCTCCGCCACATGTTTGTGCCGCGCCACATCAGCTTTGCGCAGGTCCCGCACATATAAACCCCCTTTTTGCAATTTTTTAATTTTTTAAATCTCGAAAAATACCTGAAAAATCAAAAATAAAATCCAGAAAAATCTATAAAATTCAGAAATTCATAACTTCATTTCTAGAGCTCCTTTTTTTACTCAAATAATATTAAATTAACCCTTTGGAATTCTATTTTGAATCATCCCCACATTCTCTTCTTGTAATTTATTCTTTTAATAATCCACTAGAGTCAAAGTAAATCAAGGAAAAAGGTTAATTTCTAATTATTTGACCTTGCAAAAGATCAAACAGCAATACAACACATAAGTAACCCTAAATAATGCAAAAATATGGACTTTAGTAAAATAGAATACCAATGGAGAAAATTCATAAAACTATGATAACATGCATCATAATTACATAAGATAAGCATGGATATTAGTCAAATATGATAAGAATTCAAGTTAAATATGCATGTTATCACCCACCTCCTTATAGAAGTGGTAAGGTTACCACCTCTTAGAGAGTAGCCAACCCACTCCGTAAGGAAGTGGTTGTGGGGCCAGTCTTCTTAAAAAGGCTCTCACACCTCTTTAGGAGGGGATTATGTGGTTTATGGATTTAATCTCCAACATTCATTTGGTTGCACCCAAAAAGACTAAATCACCACCATTGATTCAAAGGAACCTACCAACCTAACATATAAAAAGGAATCTTCTCCTTTTTTTTGTTGTTTTTTAGCTCTAACTTAGCATTAGGCTACCAAAAGGAAAAGGAGTGGCTTAGGCCCAACCTTGGAATTGTATGGTCTTCAGGTTTTTTGTGGAGGCAAGATCAAGTGTAGGATCAAGATCATAACGAGTCAAGCATCACCCGACCTAGGACTTGCTTAAAAAATGAGGTTTGTGTGAGGATTTAGATATTATTTTCTCTTGTAATCCCATCCATGGATAGTGTAGAACCTATTTCCATTTTTTCTATTTTAGATTTTTTCTCTTTTCTTTAAACAATCTCTCATCATTACCCTAGTTTCCTGATTACCCGATTTCCTAATTTTTTACCATTCTTCTATCACCTTCCATTCTAGCATTGTCATTTCTCTATTCCATCATTCCATTATTAGTATTTTCATCATTATTTATCATAGAATATAAATATAATTATTTATAATTTCGTTTCATACCATATTTTATTCCTTCTCCCTCCATATTTCTCCAAAATCTCTTCTACCATTGGTTTTTCCCTATAATAGTATCTCTACTCCCTAAAAGCACTAATCTCATTACCTAGGCTCCTTGAGGATTCTGATCCCTTACTTTAGCATTATAAAAAGTGAGGACTTATAAATATTGTTTTGCATAAAATTGATTTAAAACAACGACTAAAAATATCCCCTTATCAAGTTCATCACCTTAGAATTCTTAAACCACTTTCCTTGATGTGATCAAACCCTACTCTTGACCTAAAACCTTTAATTTTGAACCTTTGACCAAGTCAAACAAATTTCTAAAAATTTAGGAACCCCTTTGGCCAAGTCAAAACATCTCCCTAAATTATAGAAAACAATTTTAGATTCCCAAATTTCAAGTTATTTGCATAATTGATCCTTCTTTGACTAAGTAAACCTTAACCCATGATTTTAGGGCCGATTGCTATACCCAAATTATCCCTAAAATTTTCCACCCATTAAAAATTACCAAATGGCACCCTCACATCTTGACTAGTGGCTTTTTAAGGCATCGTTTAAAGAGGGATCAAAATGTTTCATCAAAAGATGGCATCCCTTTAAGAGACACACCCTTTCAAGGGTTGAACAATTCTCTCTCTTCCCCTATTTATGTGGATCTTGTGAAACTCTTTGTCATATTTTAAAAATTGACAATTTTTGAAGTTTAATTGTTTCCCCCCTCTCTCTCTCTCTCATCCTCCACGAATTCCCCCTCCCCTTTCCTTATTTTCTCTCATCCACACACAAATTCACAACTTTCCCCTCTCCATCCCTCTTCTATTTCCTCTCCACAACACACAACCATCATTTCTCAATTCCCCCTTCTAATTATTCTCCTCCTTCCCTCTTTCCATCATTACTCTTCATTCCCTTCTCTCTTTTCTCTCAAATCAAGGAGTAATCAAGAAGGAGATTTCGAATTTGGCCCCGACAAGGTCACATCAGTCAAGAATCTCTAGCAAGGTACTCTCATTCCTCTCATTTTGTGTAATAAATTATCCTTCCCCAAAAATCTCTTTCTCTTAGGATTTGTGTGAACCCTAGGATAGCCTCTAATTATATATTTGGACATTCATGCACATTGATTGTGAAATTTGGTCTGATTCATTGAATAGAAACTTTTCTTTAAGGTTACTAAAAATGATCTCTCTCCTCTCCAATTGTGGGATTAAACATAGGGAGGTCAAGGTAAAAAATATTAAGAATTCATAACATCCCTCTATCAAAAAAACCAGCCCTTACACTTCTTTTAAGAAATTTTGATTGTTTGTTTTGTCTTACGTCAATTTTTATAAAAAAATCCACATACCAAATGTTTATAAATAGGGAGAGTACAATCACAACTAAAGGTGTCCATGCAAACCTAGCGTAAATTCTCTTCGTTCTTCTTTTTCTCTCTTAGTGAAGGGCTTTGAAGAGGAGATCTAACCATCCGGAGGTCATGTAGATACTGCTAGAGGCTAGACACTTAAATAACTTCAAGAACTCCATCAAGGGAACACTAAGTATTTTTTTCAAACATACTAGATGATATTATTATTTGTTCTTGGTGCCTTGATGTTGTGAATATATGATTAAATATATTCCTTTGTACTCAATGTTTTGATCAAAATTTTGGAAGGCTTATCAACCTCAGATCCCAACAGTATAGAGATAGACTATCATGCCAGTTATGATAGATATTATGTGGCCTATAAGCCAATCACACTTTCATGTATCTTGTTTATGTTCATTAAAATGATATTTATTCATTGTGATTCTTGTGTGATGTTTGCAATGAAGTCCATGAGCATGTGCAATGACTAAGTGAATTATGATGAGATCATAATATAGTGATCACTAGTCTTTAAACATATGTTCTAAACATTCCTATTTGTGGGATATTCAGGAATGATATCAAATTATCCTGATAGAAGAGCACTATCTAATCCAACTCATATGATGAGTATGGCTAATCTTATAGCCATCATTTTGGAGACAATAAGGCAAGATAATAAGGCAAGATAGTGCTTTTTGGAGAAAGAGTTCACTGAATTGATCCGTATGGATCCCTGAATGATTTTATACCTAACTATCAATCAAGTCGATTCATGTCATGGTTGTGTATGTGTTCCTTTGACTTGAGACACCAAAGACATCTTGTGGATGGATGATCGTGTTTTGATTATGACTTACGAATCCCTAGCCACGGGATATCTAAAACGTCGAGCATGAAGATTCTAAATAAGAGGCATCATGATGACTGCTTGCTATAAGATCACCCCATTAAAGGGGTGCAATGCCTAGATTAAACATTAGCTTCTACAAGCCTTCATGTGCCACTAGATGCCCCCTGAACATGACGACATCCATGCAACACACTTCACCATTGTTCATTGTGTTCATACCATTCAACATGATGCATGGGTGTCACACAAGTGAGCATGTTACCTCGCCCTATAATTATGATTTACCATATTTAGGTGCTAAATAACTCTTTTCATAGTGATAATATGTATATCTTTACAATTGAATGTAGCACAAACATGACCATGTCTTACAATATAGAAATTATTTTATTTTAAATGTTAGGAGAATGACCCTATTTGACTTCTTTGAAGTCAAGTGGTTAAATTACTATATTTTTATAAGTTATGTGGAGGCAAAAATGGAATGAATTTCATAATTAGATACTTCTAGCATCACTCAGCCTAAGATTGACATCAAAATGGGCACGTACTAGGGATTTGGATTAGTTTCTCCCTTTTAATTCACTCTATGGTTAGTTTAAAATGTACTTCTCATTTTAGATCTTAATGTGATATGCAATCTCATCCATCCATTATTCACTCATCTTACTCAATGTCATCTTTCATTAAAAAAGACATTAAAACATTAATACATAGATATTCCAAAAATTTCTTAGATACACATTTTATAATTTCTCTAGACCATCTTCCTTGATCACTTTGCATATTTGTCTTCCATTGGAAGTATCTAATCTTATTATCTACATTCCTCAAATATTAAACCTTTCTTGAACCCTATATTGAGGAAGCATAATTATGTCTTCTGATATCAATTCACTTCAATGACCAAAAAACACCCTGAAATCAAGGTCAGCAATGCTTGAGATTGTTCCCATGCTTCATATTCTATAGGATGAAGCTCATGTAGATAGTTTTGTGTGGCTAGTGTCGTAGATTCATGAGGGAGAGTTGATAAGATGCAATGTATACATGCAATTATATGACTATTAATGCAAATTAAGGCATAATTTTTTTTATTCTTATGCATGTTATCATACTTTATGTGTATATCTATCATTTATGTGAAATTTAGAGTTATAATCTCAAAATGCATAATTTAGAGTTATTATTTTAGGGATAAATTTATGCATAATTAAATAATATATACTAGAGTAGATTATTCCCATATTTACTTCAGATTATAATTAAGTTTTAATAATAAGAGAATTTTTTTATACGCTCATTTATTTTTTCTAGTTTTATTTTCAAAAATAAATAAGTGTATTTTTCAAATAATAATTTATTCTCTTTTTATTTATTGAATTTAACTTTTTAAAATGATAGATCATTTAATTTTTTATCCAAAAAAACAAATTTAGACTTATTTGAAGTTATATTTTGAAAGTTATGAATTTTCTAATTTTTAGGAATTTTTCTAGAACTTTTTTGAATTTTTATGGATTCATTTCAAATTTAATTCTATTTAAAAACATAACAACTCAATTTTTATATACGCGCTGATGTGGCAGATGATGTGGCAGGTGATGTGTGTACATGAGACATGGCACTCATGCACACATCACTAGTGGTTAAGCACCCCCTTTTAGAGGCATGAGCTAATTGCTAAAGGCCACACTTCTTATGTACACGATTTTTGCCTTAAACTTTTCCATATGGAATTATTTTTGTTTATTTTTCTGCGCACATGATGTGGCACACTCACGAGCCTATGATCAATGTGAATCAATGTCATTTAATTTTAGCCCCTCATTTTCACTTAATTGAAAGGGGGTACATGGCAGCATATGAGTGGATGAAGATTCATTTGATTCAAAATGGATCAATCCTAGCTGCTCATCTAAGGAGTTATAATGGCAAGGATTTGAAGAGCCATATGAGATCTGAAACGTCGATTCACGATTGGACATACGAGATTTCACAATGCTCTCTCTTCATGAGATCAAGTGGCATGATCTTGACACTCAATCCTTAAATCTCTTGATTTCTTCCTCATCTAGACTCATTTTTGCGTCCAAAGAGTGCTTGAAATCAATATTTAGTCGAAAAATAGGGAGATTTCACCTCTTGAATTCTGGATATTTGATTTTCAAAACACTAAATGAAAATCCTTTGATATGTTGATTAATTGGATCACTTCAAGCACGATATCATGTTATATTACGTGTTTTCCTCCTAACCTTTTGTCTTATACCATTAGATTTTAATTTTGATTAGTAGATTAGTTTAATTTTACTTAATTTTCGTGACTTTCTCTCTCTTCACTATCGATTTCTACCTCGTTATTTTTGTCCTTGATTTTTTAATGAATACTAATCTAAATTAAGTGATTTTTTTATCTTTTGGAGTCTTCTTTCTAAAAATATCATTATTGCTTATTTCTCACCCCAATTCATTGTCTAATTTGGTCAAATTATGAAGATATCTAAAAAAATTTCCTAATTCTCTATGGATTCAACCCTTACTTACCATTATTCTAATTAATTTGAAATCAAATAATAATTTAGGAAAGTTTGGAAATTATTTTGACATGAGGAAGTGTGTTTTCAACGACCACACACATTATTGTGGGGCATTCTCCCATTCAATAATTTTACCCTCCATAATAATCATGTCCATTATAAAATTATGATGCTAATGAATCTATTAATTTCATCTTATCATGAAACTCATAGATGATACTAAGAAGTACCTAATAACGGAATAGAGGACATGTGCTCAAGGAGGACTTTCAAAATCTTAGTTTCTTTCCTAAAGTATAACCACTTACTTTTTAGAAAAACTTCTGATGGCCGTTGGATGGAGCACTCAATAACATGAGCGCTTAGTCAATGAAGCCAATTCATCAAGATCAATTGAAGGGGATTGCACTTCAACATGGCCTCAAATATGCCAAAAAGTTGACATCACATGGATCAAGAACATTCATGATGAGATTTGATTATGGTCAATGGCACTTGGTTTCTTGCTATTGAGGGATAAATGTCTCTCCATTGCATTTGTCATGGGCATATCATGAACTTTGCACCTTAACTTATGATGATTAGAAATTTTTCAGTTATTCCCTTCCTCTCAAAAGACTCTCTATCTCATTCTCTTACATGCTCTCTTCTCTCTCTCTCTCTCTCTCTCTCTCTCTCTCTCTCTCTCGGATGACTTATGCTTGGATATTTTGACCAAAAACCAACACATTTAAACCCATCTTTGCATTAATTTTGTGATTGGGATGTGATCAATTGTCTTTTTCATGGATTGAGTGTGAATTATTGTCAAACTATCTTGGTTTCTTGGTGAATTAATTGAATGAATGGTGAATGTCCAATTGAGAAAAAAGGATAAAATCCTTGATCTGATACTGATATGCATAAAAATACGGTCCTCTAGTGCGCAAATTGACGTATAAAAAAAAACTATACTCGACTCATCAAATTTGGATTTCAAATTTTAGAACAGTGACGAGTCGAGATCGAATCAACAGGGAGAAAGGTTATACCAATGAAATCAATAGATTTTTTTGGGTATTTTTATATTTAAAAACGAGAGATGAATGATGAAAGGAAGAAAAAGTGTGAAGATGAAATGACCCAAAAAAGCGCTTCCAAACTCCTACTAAATATTGATAGCCCTTGATCAATGGTAGAAAAGTGATTTTAGGTTTTGAAAATGTGAAAATGTTGATAAACAGATGAGGAAAATTGAAAAGATGAAAAAAATGATCATAATATAAAGATTCATGATGAAAACCCACTCTAGTGATGCTCTCTAATAAAAACATACCTTTGAGAGCTCATACATTTCGCTCGGACTTGAAATCTTGCATCCAACATGAAGAATGAAAAGAAAAGAAAAGAAACTCACTAAAAATGATGTTCCATACATGAAGAATGATCAATCGCTTGCTTCTTTCCTTCTGGCTAGCCAATGCTAGAGGCAAATAAAGAGACATTTAGAACCCTAATTTTTTTGTCTTAGAACTTAAATCAACCCTATAGATTTGTAGATCTTAAAATGAAGATCATGCCCATAAAATTTCAGCCCCTAACTCCATCAAGATTGTGAGATATATCAAGCTTTTAATTTAGAGAAATCTAGATAGTTGCTTTAATTCCCCTCTCCTCAACTCACACTAGTCAACTCACTCCAGCCCAGTCAAACTTCATTGAAACATACCAAAAATTACAGTAAATGCTCCTCTCCTCTCTTCTCTCTATTCTCTCACCTCTCTTCTGTCGAGCGTTCAAAGCGGACGTACGCAAAAAAATTCTTTCGTCGAACAAGAGAGATGAAAAAAGAGCAAAGCTAAGGAAGAGAGGAAAGAGAGGAGGGGAAGGGAGAGAGCACACCAGGCGTGAGATAGAGGGTGAGAGAAAATAGAGGAAGCGACGTGGCGGAAGGTGAAGAGGAGAAGAGAGACGGAAAGGAGGGAAGGAGACGACAATGGTGAGCGGAGAGAGAGAAAGAAGGGAAAAAGATTTCTCCCCCTTCACACAAGCACATAGAAGAGGGAGCGAGATGGAGGATGCGGAAAAGAAAATTTAGGGAGAAAGAGAAATTGGAGGAGAAGAAGCAAGAACAAGAAAGAAAATGGAAAGGGAGCGCAACCCTCCTCACGACGAGAAATTTTTCGTCGGGGGAGAGAGATAGGATGGCGCACCAGGACGGAAATTTCTTTCGCAAGAAGAGAGAGAGAGAGAGAGAGAGAGAGAGAGAGAGAGAGAGAGAGAGAGAGAGAGAAATAAAATACTCATAATATCATTAAATTAATATTCTTGATAAATCAATATCATAAAATGCTCATAAAATGCTATAATTATAAAAAAATCAAGAATATTTTCTAAAATATAAGAATTATCATTGTATTCATTTTAAATCATGATAACATGCATTTGTGATTAGATTTTTACTGAAAAAGTACATAAAATTTATTATATTACTGCATGAAATTGCATGATATTAGGTACCAATGGGGGTGTTTCTTTGGATTATTGGTGATATAGGAGTTAGATCAATGATTATGATTTATTCAAGGTTAGATCATTACTATATTAGAACCAATTATGGGATTTTATTTATTTTAACCCTTTTTCATGGTTTATAATTTCTTTTTATTGCAATTTTTATCTCATGTTTCTCCTCTACTGTGATTTTTTTCTTCATCTTATGTCTAAATATTTTTTTCCCCTTGTTTACCATTATTGTGTTCTTCCATTTTATAAAATTTGACAAACCATAGGAAAAAAATTAATATCTTGGAAGTTCACCAAACAATATTATATGTCACATATAAGGAGACCTCGAGGTGGAAATCCCTCAAGGCTAGAAGTTTGTGATGCAGTACTCTAAGCTAAGGTAATAAATGTGATGTTCACTATGAGTGATTGTTAAGAATAGACTTTAGGAGCCTACGGAAGTAATTAGATAGCACATGTATCATCTAAAACTAGTTCATCCTTGAAGAGCTATACCAGTCACCCCCAAGGAGTTCCATTTACTATGGAAATAGAATATGCCATGTTAATAAATTTTATGAAGTCAATTTAACGATTTTCATGAAGTCAATTCCTATCTTTTTTACCTTCACTTACTTTTGATCAAATGAGGTTGATTTTAACTTATCACAGAAATTGGATGGCAATCTAGTAGATAAAAACTCTACCCTTCACATTGGACATGTTAGTGTAGAAATAACTCAAACCTTATTGACACCAAGTAATCACTAAGATAATTTTCTTGTCACTATACTCCTGCATTTGATTTTGAATTTGAATTTTTCTATCCTCTAACCAAAACCTTTAAAGATGAAATAGGAAGATTTAAGACTATCAACCTCCTCATATAAGTTAAAGCATCTACTTGAATTATGATAAATTTCCATAATAGTCCATTACTTGAATCATTTACTTAGGACTACTTTCTTACTTGGAAGCTATCATGGTTGACATCATTTTATAAAACAACATTGAAAAGCACTGAGAACAAGAACTAGGGCACAAGTACAAGGTGTCATCCCACATCATGTGCATGGTGTGGCTGATTTATGCTTCATTAAGTTGCCTCCTACATGTGGCATGACAGTCATCATCATGCAAAATGAAATGCATGATGTTCTAGGTTGTTTGATAAATCATCACTGAAGGATACTTTCTTTCAATGGCTTTGAATAGAAATCATTTAAATGAATTTGACAGAGCAAGAGAAGAGAACATAGACTTGTCGTGAGCTAGGGTTTGTGGTTTCAGTATTTGGAATCAATTGAACGTGTCAGTCTGACAATGGCTGGCATCCTCGCATCCCATCTGGACCCTAGGTAATCTTGACACCCATTCTTCAATGGTCACATGAGATATAAAAACACATGGAAAAACTCTCACCATGTATAAATACACAGAGAGATAGAGAGAGAGAGAGAGAGAGGGGAGTCATGTCAAAATGGGCTAATCCGGCATGGCCTACTGCCCGCCCCAGTCCTTATCCAGCCCATTATGATGGTTCAGCCCATTGTTCCATGGCTGACTGGGGCGACCCGACCCTACCGAGCCCTGTTCATACGCGCTTTTAAAAGGTGTACGCCCCACCATGAGGGCAACATGGAGCAGGTGAACCCCGCCAAAAAATATTCATGCCCAGACCCAATCACTCCTCTAAAGCTGCTGAAGTAGGATTAAATAAATAGCACGGCAACAAACAGTACACGTCGATTGGTAAAAATATGAGTGGAGGAAAGAGGAGTTCAGCTTTTATTCAAACAAGTGCGAGCCTCCAATACTAAAGAAAGGAGGAACCAGAGCCCGAGGAAAACGCCATATCCGATCTTCCAAGAGCTCTCTTCTTCAGCAAGAGAAAGCCCATAAAAGATATTCCCCACAGCAAAGGCCACAGCAATCCTCCCCAGATTATGATGAACAAAATTCCAGTACTTCCTTGCCTTTAACATCTTTCCCGGTCGAGCCAGCAAAGCCGTCACCTGCTCATAAAACCACCACATTGTTGAACAACTACGTGTTTTTAACTCTACAAGAAGCTACTTTACCTGAAGGGAACCCGCAACGAGAATAAAGATACCGAGCGCTTTATGGGTATTTACTTCTTCTCCTTCCTGATCCTCGAGTTTAAATCCCGTGATAATTCCCGCAATACCCAGGGCAAATCCGGTACCCTGGATGACGATATGAGAGTAGAACCAAGCTGGATCCCATGATTTACAATGCCGAGCAACCATCATTCCAATGGGCATCAAGACTCCCCACCCAATCAAATTCATCAACCCATGAGCCCGCATCAAAGTCTCTGACCCCTCATCCCCGGAGCTCAACCCTGTGAATTCTCATCAATTGTCGTTTAAATTATCGATGAAAAACACAAATTTCAATTTTACTATATCCAAAATTGATGAGGATTTTATTAAAACCTCACCAATTTCCATTTAAAAATATTGAAAAATAAAATCCGATTTTTCTATTTCTAAATTGATGATAATTTAATTTCCCAACAGTTTCCATTTAGAACTATTAAATTATAACTTCAATAAATAAATAAATAAATATTTTATTTTTGATAAAGAATGCATTTTGTTGTAGTCTTGTAGAATAAAGCTATCTCAGAAACTCACCAGTGGAGTAATCGACAACAGTGGAGATCTCCGATCGATGTTCCGGGAGATAAAAGTCGGATCCCGGGAGTTTTTCTTTCGGCCCGATGGCGTAGATCAGACTATTTAAAGGTTTAGTGGTGTTGAGCTGGAAGGCGAGGTAGAGACGGGAAGAATTCTTGAGAATGAGAGAAGAATCAGAAATAAGTTGAAGATTTCCTTGGTCTGGTGGGCAGTCTTTAGAGTCCGTTCCTTTTAGGGCATACTGCTTTAAAATCCCCTTCCCATTAGTCGAGATCCAGCCTGCTACGGCTGTGGATCCCACCATCTTTCCATTAGGGGAGAACCCAATAGCGATGTAAGAGTTATCGTCAGGAGCAGATAACAGAAAGCTCCATAGTCCGGGATTCTCCTCCTTGTACTGCTTGCAAGATTCAAATCGTTCAAAGGTTAGTGTGTTTTAGGGTGGGGGTTAGGGTTGGAGTTCTTACCAGGAGGATGAAGTCTTGAGCTTTCCATGCAGAGTAACAGTTGAGAGAGGAGGTGCTGAAAGGGATGAGATTTGGGCTGACGGCGAGCATGGTGGAGCAAAATTCTGATGATGTGACTGCAGAGACGATATTCATGACGACGATAATCATTATCGTCACCTTCATCTTCATCTTTATCTTCGTCTTCGTGGCTTGGATTTTTAGAGCTCGAGAGAAGAGGGAAATCGAAGATTCTGGGAAACCTTGGTCGGAAAGTGAGAATACTTTGAACTATGACCAACGGACCAATAAGGAGTTGGGCTGAGGAGAGATGAGAGAGGACCAGCGGTCTTCAATGCTTTATTTACTGCCTTCGGATAGGGAGAGCGTGGAGGGCACGCTCCTTCCCGTCGCTTTTGAAGACGACTTCAGAGTCGAAATGACGGCTCATCATTAAAGTGGGTTGTTGAGGAATTGACAGGTCAGGCGTCCATTGCCTATTTATCGTCGGTAGGCGGGGCCCATTAGCCCGTATATGCATACGATGCTGAAAGGTTGCCTTGATCGTGATATCATTTCTGCCTAGATGACATCGGATGATCGGTCACGGTCAATCAAGTGAGAGAGATGGGAAATTACATAGAAAATACAAGCGTAAGCAGATATATATATATATATATATATGGAGAGAAAGTGTTGGTGGCAAGGCTGATTGGGAAAGGCAGCAAAGATAATAAGGCCATCCCTTTGAGCCAGCTGATCTAATGGCCCATAATGGTGGACCTCCATCACAACTGGTCTTTTGAGCTATGAGACAAATCTTCACCTGTCGATTAAAGATTGAATTTGATCATTGGACATGATGAACATGTGCAATGTAGGTTGCTGCCACTGTAGGATAGCCTCTTCTCTATCCTCTGCAGAAGGCAAGCTAGAGGAAGTTAAAACTTCTTGGAAATGAGAAACCATGTCTCTCTCAAGTCTCAACTATAATTAGGAGAGAAGATAGTAGAAAATAGAAGAGAATATTTAGTAGAATATCAATATGAACGATGCAATAAAGGGAAACTAAAAAAAGATGAACCAACAAGCATGAAAGCAGTCATTGTATCAAGTCCCTCCGGAAATAATGAAGGAGAAAAGGAACCTAAATGAATAGGGCAGGCCTCTTTGAACAGATAGGTGTATTATGAACTCACCCCTCACCCCCCCCTCCCTCCCAGACCATTGGGTTCAGTCCTTGAGATATTGATTGCTCATTTAATTGCTCATTTAATCGAGTCCATCATATGTGTTTCAAGAAATTCGACAGACAGAATGAACAAGTTCTATGTTAATCACTGTTCCCCCCCCCCCTTTTCTTTCACAATCTCATGTCTCTTAGATATCTTTCATTATCTTCATTTTACACCAAGAAAAATTCTCACAAATCTATTAAGAGAAGTTTGAAGGATTCCTTCCAGCAACCTATTATTCCCCTCATGGAGTTGGTATAGATCGAGGAGAAAGGGACATCATAAAGTTTTATGAACTCATTGAGACTTTAATATTTGGGATTAAATTCATTAAGTTGAAAATGGAATTTAGACCTAATTTAAATTTCTCATATAGTGAATTTATGGAAGTAGGCCAACCAAACTTTTACATATAGTGAATTTATTAATTGATGAACTCAATTTTGGGGTATTATTAATTGATATTTTGAATCGATTTCATGCAATAATAGTTATTAATCCTCACTTTTTATAATGGTAAAGTAAGGGTGGAATCATTGGGGAGCCTATGTAACGAGATTAGTAGTTTTTAAAGTGAGAATAGATATTTATATAGAGAAGGTGATCTAGGAGCAAAGGTAGATAATATGAAACAGTGAGATAGTAAAAAGAGATATGGATGTGAATCTCAATTTCTATTTTTTATGTATTATTATATTCAAGAGATATGATGGAATTTGGGGTTAGTTTGATGATAGAATGGGGAGAAGAGAGGGATGCATATGTTTTTGAAATGATGATGGTGTAAACATGATTTTGAGATTTTAATGATGATAAAACTACTTCATAAGAAGGGAAAACAAAATTATGCTCTCCATAGCATGGATTACAAGAGAAAATTATATTGAAATCTTCACACAAACCCCTTTTTATTTTTTAGTCTTAGGCTGGGTGCTGCTAGACTATTTATGGTCTTGATCCTCAAGTTGCTCTTGCCTCCATGACAAACTTGAACAAAAAATAATGTCAAGCTTAGGCTTAAGCCTCTCTTTTTCATTCTAGTAGCTTGATTCTAAGAGAAAAAAGAAATCTAGAATAAAGAAATAAATGATTCTATAATTTTTAGGTTTGGGATTTTGGTGGTTGATTCATCAATTGTGGAAGTGCATCTTCCTTGGAATCAAGGGTTGAGATGTATCCATCCCTTTCATTCTCCTCACCGACCTTCTAAAAATGAGAGAATGGGTCAATTTAGGGGGTTTCAATAACTCTTTGAAGGAGGTTATCATACCCCCACATCCTTGGGAACTGAGGTGTATATGAGTGAGCACTCCAATAAATTGCACTCTCCTAGTCTAACTTATATTTTATCAATGTGGGGCTAACTATATGAGATGTTTACCATAATTTTTCAGAGGTGAAAAGGGAAATTGAGATGGCACACTTTACCAAAATTTTATAAAATATGATTAATTATATAGGAGTAGATATGGGTCGAGTCAAGAATGGTGAATAAAGAACACATAAGTGAATCTAAGTTAACTAGACAATGCAATGAGGTCAGATCATAAATATGAAGGTATATATTAAAGATGACAAAAAAATGATTCTGATGATCCAAGAGCACCAAATTGGCTCAAGAATAGTGGATTAACCAATAAAAAAATTTAAGAGATAAAATCAAACTCAATGAGATAGAAAATCATGATAAATTTATAACTACTTATATTAATAGAGAAATCAAATCTATCAAAGTGTTGTAATGATGGAATACAATAACGTTAAATTTTATTTGTAGATAGATTCCTCTAATTATTTTTTAATCAAGCCTCTTTGCATAAAGGCATCGACAAGAGCTTTGAAGTTATGTCATTATAACATACACTCCCACCATGTTTCTTGGAAAAAATGAGCAAGTTTTTTAGACCTTTAGGGATCGCATCAACTCCAAAAAGAATCAAATGAGACTTATCATGTAAGCATCCTTTCTCATCCAATAAAGATGGAGATAAAAGAAGGTGAGACTTGCTGTTAAGAGGATGATGGAGTCAGTGATGGTCGCCTACATGAAGAATGGATGATGATAGTTCACCTTAGAAGATGAGGATGTTTCCCAAAAGAGGAAGAGGGGGGGGGGGGTGGTGGTAGAGGCACATGTGTTTACAGATATACATGTGAGTGTTCTCTTTTTCTCTTTGGCCATTAGAAAATGTAAATAATGAAGAAAATGGGGGATCCACCCTAGAAAGCAACATGAGATAGGAACAATGCAAAGGACAATAGAATATAGCCAATAGAGAAAGGAGTGTCTCCCCTCTCTCTAAAAAGTTAATAACAAAAAGTTACCAATTTATTATGTCTTCCTTCTTGCCCTTTTTCCATCTTTTCAATATTTCCACCTTTTCAGTTTTATTTTCCTTTTTATTATATTTTTTAATTTTTTTTAATAAAAACCTGGTCTACTAGTGGTTTAGCTATGTCGTCGACCCAACAAGCCCAACGACCAAGCTGGTTTAGAAGAAATTACTAGAACTAGGATTTCTAGTGGGGGTACCCTTGGTAACGTAGCGTCCATTCTATAGGAGGGTGTTTGGTCAATTGCAGATATGCATGAAGGTGGCACATGATCAATCATCACTGCACCCTAAGCACCACCTACCACTATTTTTAATGTGCCAATGCCATTAGTGGGTGGTTGCAATTGCTCCAGCTCTTTCCATGCCAAAAAAAAGAGACTTCCAAACACATAAGTTGTGCATAGTGAGACTAACCTTGGAATTACACAAAAAAAAAGAGTGAAATGGCTTTCATCAAGAATGGAGGTACAAATTTAGTGGAGAGCTTGAAGAAATGGTGATAACATGCAATTTCATGCATTAATATCATGCATTTTATGCACTTTTTCTTCAAAATATAATAACATATCTATGTTATCATGATTTAAAATGATTAAATTAATAGTTGTTATGTTTAAAAGGGTATTCTTGATTTTTCATAAATTAATAACACTTTATGAGCATTTAATGACATTGATTCATCAAGAATATAATAGTATTTTATTTTAAACTAAAATTTTAATTTATTTCCCAATTAAAATGCCTTTATTGACATGAAAATATATTTTCTTTTAAAATAAAAAGAGGGTCACCCAAAAATGGTGCCCCCATGCCATTAGAAGAAGAAAGAATGAAGTATAGTGGCGAGATGGCTAGAGCCAATGATCCCTAGCGCTAGAAATTTCTCAAGCATAGTAGATGATAGCCATGGCTGAGGGCAGGCGGCCCCAGAAAGTGACCTCATTTTTGTGAAGCCAGATAGCCCGAGAAGCGCAAAGAGTTTGTGTCACTTGGCTTCACAACGGTATGGGCCACGCCAGATGGAGTCCCAAAAGGACTTTGTTGGCTAGGTGTCCATGCGAGAGAACCCCTCCGATACCCACGCCTCCTCAACAAAAGGGCATTGAAAGAAGAGGTGGGAGCAATCCTCCCTCTCCCTCGAGCATAGGGTGCAGGTAGCCGATTCCCCAGGGCTCCACCTACTGCGCATGTGTCATGTCAAGAGATGGCTCTAAAGAAGGAGCCACCCAAAAATATTCACCTTGAGAGAGATCCTTGTCTTCCAAATAATCTGATATAATGCTAGAGTCAAGAGCAGATATGGAGGGGTTCCAGTACCAAGACGACCGTAGGTGGCCTTAGTCGAGAAGCATGGACCAACCCATACCCATTTGTCTATCTTCGACGCAGTCAGTCGAAAATCTGCCAAGGAGCGTTGGAGGTCTAGGAGTTTTAGTGACTGAGGAGCTAACAATCTCCCATGAAACCCCAACAGCCAAGTGTTGGACCAGTATTGTATGACCATAGCTTGCTGGTCCAAACCAAGGCAAAAAGGCATGGGAACCTAGTCTGCATCACTCTGCTCCTTGTCTAGTCATCCAGCCAAAAGAGAAAGTGCGAGCCATCCCCCAAGCTTGGACGGAAGCACACTTACACTATGTGGAACGCCGGTCAGAATTCCTTCTAAAATGTCAAGGCCCCTTGGGTAGGACAACATATTTCTAAATGCATTTTATCATGAAATTTATTGAACAAATTTATTTTCATGAGGAATTTGACATTTTTTGGATTTTTTGTAAATAAATAAATCAAATCAAATAAAAGAAAAAATAAGAGAGAGGGAGATAGAGGCATTATGTTTGTTTGTATGTCTCTCTATCTCTCTCTGTTTGTCTCTCTCTCTCTGTGTCTCTCTCTCCAAAAAAAATTGTCACAAGAAGAGGGTGTTAGGAGAGGTGCAACTTTATGTCCTCTCCTCCTCCTTCTCCTTTTCATTCCCTCTCTTCCTCCACTTTCATCTCTCTTGCCCTCTCTTGCTCTTTCTATTGTTCTCCCCTCTTCCTTCTCTTCTGATCCATAATCTATCTTCTTCCCCTCTAATTTTCTTTCGCCTATGTTGCCTTACACAGATGTCATGTCTCCCTCTCTTCCCCTCTCTTCCCCTCTCTTCTCCTCTCTTCCCCTCTCCTCCCCTCTCCTCCCCTCTCTTACCTTCTCTTCCTCTCTTCTTTTATCTCTCCCTCTTCCTATCTCCCCCTATTTCTCTCTCGAGTAATCCAAATTTCTGTCGTGCACTTGTCATGTGATCTTCTTGCTTCTTCATTCATCTCCACGTCGCACCTCCCCCATTCTCTTACTGCAATTGCTCTCTCTTTCTTTCATCCTATTCCTCTCTTCATCTTGAACATGTCATCTCATTTGCATCTCCTTCTCTCGCGTTGATTTCATCATAAGAGAGGGAGAAGAAAACCTATCTCTTCCTTCTTCATTGCCTCTCTCTCTTCTTCTTTCTTCTTCACCCATTTGCTCCCTCTTTTCCACACATAGAAGAGTGTTTCACCATCTCTTCTCTTATTTTTCATTTTTCTCTCTCGCACGATGAAAGAAATTTCCATCATGTTGAAATTCTCAATATGGTGGTGATTTAACCTAAAAGGGGGGGGGGGTGAATTAGGTTTATCTGTTACTCGTGTGTTTTCTACTCTTATTTTTCTATGATTCGTTGTTTAACACTCACTTCTCGTCCTCATTGTGCACCAAGGATTATTATACTAGTTGGGGTACCTAACGTCCCTTAGTCCAGTCCTGAATACTATCTACTCGAAGCCTCAATCCTCACCAAAAGAAACATAATCCTCTCACCCTTCAAATGAGTGAAGGACAATGTTCAATACAAGGGTTTAGGTCGGCCCCTAGCTTCAACCCTAACATTTACGTTTACCTGACCCTACAACACTACCCTCTAGGCCTCGATCTCCTTGGCTCCTAGATGCCCTAACTCCCTCAGGCTGATCTCTACACAATCGTGCTTCCCTTCAAGCCCTGTCATGCCTCTCCCGCTAGTACCGCTGACCTTCGGTAATGCAAGACCTCGTCTTTAGACTCCTCTTGGTCTTCTTGCTCCCCAAGTCGTGACTCCTTCTCATCTCAACTAATGAGACACTCCCAATCTCTGTGTGTGCGAATGCAAGAGTATGTTTGTCTAAAGGCTGATATCTATATGAGTTGATGATGACAAATAAGTGAAAATGAATTCAAGAATAAGTGAGACACACAAGACAACAACTACCATAGTTGATATTCTGACCTAGGGTTGACTTCTTGACTTAGGGTTGACTTTATGACCTAGGGTTGACTTTGACTAATCAGAGTTGACTTAGACTATGAATGGTGACTTTGATTGATTTATGTTGACTTTGACTTATTGAAGTTGTCTTTGACTACTACAGTTAACCTTGACTAATCAAGGTCCACTCGAATTGTGAAAGTTGACTTTGGCTAATTTAGGTTGACTTTAACTTAATAGAGTTGACTTTGACTACTATAGTTGACCTTGACTAATCAAGGTTGACTAAAATTGTGAAGGTTGACTTTGACTAATTCAGGTTGACTTTGACTTATTGGAGTTGACTTTGACTACTATAGTTGACCTTGACTAATCAAGGTTGACTCGAATTGTGAAGGGTTGACTTCAACTAATTTAGGTTGACTTTGAATTACTAGAGTTGACTTGTCTACTACGATTGACCTTGACTAATCAAGGTTGACTCAAATTGTGAAGGTTGACTTTGACTAATTCAAGTTGACTTTGACTTACTGGAGTTGACTTTAGAAAATCAGGTTGACTATGAGGGTAAACTGAATGATTTACCTTTTTAGAAACAGCTCACTGAATAATTATGACAACACAAAACAACAACTAACCAAGTTAAAAATAAATTTAGTGAGAAAATGAGGTTAACACAATAGATAGAGCTAGATTTATTCCAAACTGAATATACTAAGATACAAAATGATTAAATGAAATAGATGAACCTCTAATGTATGTAATGCAACACTAACCAGTCTATAAGTAAAATTAGTACATAAATTAAAGATGACACATCAACTATGATTAGATTGGATCTCAAAATAAATACCCTGATGCAAAATGATTGAATAGCATAGATGAACCTCTACTTTATGTAAAGAGAGACTAACCAATATGTGAGTAAAATCAGTACAAAAATTAAAGATGACACAACAAATATAATTAGATTGGACCCCAAAATAAGTAGCCTGATACAAGATTTTTAATAAGATTGATATAACAAGATTTTTTTATTAGTAATTGAAACCTTGTAAACCATTGAGAAAATGACAGTAAATGTTAGAGCTTTCATTCACAGTAACACTGTAGAATTACTGTTGACTAAGGACCTAGTTAAATAAGATAACAAACAACTTCTATAGGCATGTGGAATCAACACACAATTAAATTTAACACAGTACAAAAAATATACAGACAATTTAATATAGCTAATAGGAAAAAATGAATGTAATTTTCAGTAGACAATAGTAATCAGGAATCTAAATTAAAACATAATTTAAATGTGTAGATGTTTGAACCAAGAAAGGAACAACAGAGATCCTAAGACGAAAAATTTGGAATACTTGACGCGAACAGTTAGAATCCTAAAGACTGAAAAAATAGATATGCAAAAGAAACCAATCAGCCAAGAGGACAAATGATTCAAATAATAAGTATCAAGACATTGTTGAGCAAAACGAAAAAAATAGAAAAAAAAAAATATTGCAGGTCCGTCAAAGCAGAGAGGAACATGAAGAGTTTTGGTATTAGCTGGAGATTGAGGAAGCTTTTGCAAGTCAAGATCAGAAGGCTGTTGTAGGCGATTTATCGTGAATAGCGGGAAGAAACTCAAACGATCGTTCTCTTCTCGATCAGATCATAGAAGAGAAATTTTTGGTGCTTGGAGTCAATCAATCTGTGTTTTTCCTTTCTTCTCAATAAAGAAAACTTTTTTTCTAACCCTAATGCCTTTATAGTATAGTGGGTTAGAAGAGAGGAAAAATCATTATGATAATGCCCTCAAAGGTATTAGCAATATGTGGAAAAAAATTAGAGATATTTAGATAATATATGCCTAAATGGCAATGCGCAAATGAGTAAAATAGTGATAAGCATATAGCTAAGAGTATATAGCTATAGTTATAGTTAGCTAGAGTTAATATCACTTATTTTATGATATGATGATTGTGAAAGTATGCATGAGGATATGAGTGAGGAGATAGCTTCAATTTTCCTGAAATTAAGTACACCCATGAACCTCAAGGAAAAATTAGTGAGTTAGTTCAAATAATCATGGAAGGGATAAAGTAGTAATGATTCAAATTAATAACATAAATGAAAATTAATGATTCAAAGTAAACTCAATGATTCTTAATTCCTTAATTTATAAAAATGACAATTCAAGAAAAAAAGCTTACATCAAAACTACTGCTCTAACACACGCCTCCTTTTATTTCCATCGCGAGAGTAGAGTAGAGAAGAGAGATAAGAGGGGATCAAAAGTTTTTTTTATTATTTTAGTATATGACTCAGCGCGGGGTTTGACAAGAGCGATTTGAGGAGAGGGAAAGCGCATCAACAACAAAAATACTCCAATTGAAATCATGATATCTCATGATCCTCATCAAGTTAAGGGCTCAAATTTTGTGGACATGATCATCATTTCAAGCTCTACAAAATATCTTAGGGCTGATTTAAATTATGAGGTGAAAAAAAAAGGATTCTTAATATTTCATTGTATGCTTCTAGCATTGGCTAGCCAGAAAGAAAGAACACATCGATTTATCAGTCTTCGTGTACAAAAATATAATTTTTAGTGAGTTTCGTCTCTTTTCTATTCATTCTTCATGTTGGATGTAAGATGCCAAGTTTGGGAAAAATGTACAAGCTCTTGAAGGTGTGTTTTGATTAGAGAGCATAACTAGAGTGTATTTTCATCAAGAATCATTCGATTAGAATCATTTCATATACATCTTTTCTATTTTGTCCATCTCTTTATCCTTATTTTCATGTTTTCAAACCTCAAAATCACTTTTCCACCATCGATCAAGGGTTTTTAATATTTTGAAAGGAGTTTGAAAGCGTTTGATTGGTTTATTTAATTTCCCTAGTACATCTTCTTCCTTTTATTGATCATCTTTACTTTCTTAATCTGAAAATATCAAAAATATTTCTTGATCCCAATATTTTAACCTTCCTCCTTGTAGATTTGACCTTGACTTGCCATTATTCTAAAATTCAAAACTGAATTTGGAGAGTTGAGTATAATTTTTTTATACGTGAACTTGCACATTGAACAAATATAATTTTACACATATCAAATGGTAATATGAGAAATGCAAAGTGTAAAATGGGAAACCTTCGCCTCTCTAGATGAAAAGTCCAAGAATACAAAGGAAGCATGCTCTAATGTCATATATAAAAGTAAGTGATGGAACGAGAGGATTCACTAGAGTGGTCTAAGTTTTATATGAGAAGGCCCTCATATAGGGCTATCTCATATAACCCTTATAGGTATAAGAATTACCTATGATGTTATGCAAGAAATGACATGATGCATTCCTTGCACATCAAATGCCAACTCATTTGGTGTTAGTTATTTTTTGAAATTTTACAGAAGTTGAAATCTAATTCTTAAATTGATCAAATTTAATCTTTTCAAAGTCAAACAGAAAATGTCAACTCATTTTTTAATTTTTATTGTGGAAAAGCTTGAGTGACAGACGGCTAGAGTTCTGGGGGAGGGGGAGAAAATGGGGTCTAGGGAGAGTAGAAAGAACATTGGCCAGTGCACCTTCTCATGATTACTTTGTAGAGTAGTTCTTTGATGAGTTAGAATGGAGAAAGAAGAATCCTCATCTCTTGATTGTTGAGCCACAAGATGCTAAGGGATCATGACTTTTGATGGCGGGGGATTAATTAATGTGTTTTTACTTGTTCGCATGTGAAAATTGTTGTTTAGAGACTGTTCTATGTGCACACCTGCTAACATTTTCATATGATCATTTGAGTCATGTTTCTTTGTGCATATACATGCCATCATGATCTAGCATACTCTATAATAGGGTTTCGTGACATTGAATGAATCTTTGTTGAGGTTCCTAGGCTATCATAAGATATTTGAATAAATTGGTTTTTAGGTGTCCCTTGATGAGATGATTGCAAAGTTTTGTCTACAATCTATCCCAAACCTAATAAGATTTTCTTCAAGATCTTGTTTGAATTCTCTGATAGATGTCCACACATCATTCATAGTACCTGCTATTTTTCCTCAAAAATCATATTTTCATAATTTTTTATGGCATTAACTTTTGAGACAATTTTCCAAGTCACTCATTAGATCTCTTCATTAGGATGAATGCTAAAATCAAAATTTACTAGTATATTAGTATGCATATCATGTATGACATGGATCCTTTGAGGGTAATATATGAACAAATTTAGAAGCCTAAGTTTGTGCTATCCAAATTTGAATGTTTCTCCTAGTTCAAAAGCTGTATTGCCTTGTATCTTTGACCCACGCAGAAATAGGTTAGTGTGATAACCTCACATTAGGGGTGCAACTTCTGAGTCATACAGATGTACTTTCTCTCAATTCTTCTGAAGAAATTTATGATATGTTGGAAGTTCTATAGAATAGACCAAGATTGACCAAAATATGGATCTCATCTGCAATATCCTTTAATTGTGATGATTTCAAGTAATCAAGTGTAATCCTAGAAAAGGGTAAAGTACTGATAGTTGCCTCGTTTAAGGATCTTCTGTGACTGATTTTCTCCTCAAAACGTTCAGAAATTCTCTCTACAATGGTCGCTTAACAAGAAGAAAAATAAAGAAAAATTTAAATCTTTGATGCTAGTCTAAGACCTAATTCTTTGATGCTAGCGCCATTTAATAAATTCTTAATCCTTGTTCATTCATAGAAATCATTGATTTACCCAAAATCGTCAAGAACCATTTTAAACAGGGAGGGCGAGTGAGCAGAATTCAAGGGTATCAATCGCGTGGTATGTGTAGTTTTTGTTTGTTCGCTAGAGTGTTAGAAATCAATCGCCCTAGAGAAAAATATAGCTTTTCTTTGCTCGTTATCATCTGTAATAATTTATGTATTTTTTGCATTTGTTTTATTCGGTCTGAAAAGACCCAAACCGAGATTTGAATTTTTTTACAGAATAAAACGCAACCTAAATATTCTTCCTTCCCCCATTTTCCTCCCTCTTCGGAAAACACTTTCCATCAGGAGATGAAGGCAGGGAATCCTTCTGTCAGGAGACTCCACGCGTTTCTCATGGCCAGGAAAAGGTCAACGCCTCATCGTTGTCAAGACACTGAACACTTTCCATCGGCTTCTTCCAGACAGGCAATATTGACACGGCGGACATCTGGATACCAATAGTGCAGTAGTTTTATTACTTTCCGGATGCAGGAGTTGGATACTCCAACCAGGCGAAGAGATGCAACCGGGGTAGGCCGAAAAAGAGCCTGTGATGTCGAGACGATCTAGGTGGCCTTTCCTTGATCACTAGTTCTTTTTAACGGGCTCCGACGTTTCCCCAGTCCCCACCTCGATCTCTAAAGTTTCTTTAAGTTCAGTCCCGCCCCAGAAGCTTATTATCAAACTTTAGCATGGAAATCTTCCTGATCTCAGTCCTCTGCATCCTCTCTTCTACCGGGGCTTACGCCCAGAGCATTTCTTCCTTTAACACTTCGTCCTTCACTAACTCCTCCGTGTGGGGAAGTCGCGATTTCGTGATCCTGGTACATCGCCTCAAAACCCTAACCCTCGCCCTAAAACCTAATAACCACATTTCTCGTTTATGCAGTACAAGGAGGAGAAACCGGGACTGTGGAGCTTCGTGCTGTCGGCACCGGACGATAACGCTTACGTGGCTATTGGGTTCTCCCCGATGGGAAGATTGGTGGGGTCCACCGCCGTAGCAGGCTGGATTCCGCCCAATGGGAAGGGGATTATAAAGCAGTACGCCCTAAATGGACAGGACTCTAACGACTGCCCTCCCGACCAAGGAAATTTACAACTTATTCCTGGTTCTTCTCTGGTTCTCAAGAATTCTTCCCGTCTCTACCTCGCCTTCCAGCTCAACACCACTAAACCTTCGAATAATCTGATTTATGCCATCGGGCCGAGAGGAAATCTCCCGGGATCAGATTTTTATCTCCCGGAGCACGATGACCAGGTCTCCACCACCATAGACTACGTCACCGGTAACTCCAAGAAAGAAAAACCTTACTTGTCTCCCTGCACATGAAAAAAATCCTAATTTGGTCTCTTCTTCTTGACAGGATTGAGCTCGGGGGGAGATGGGTCTTCCTCCCTGCAACGCGCCCACGGACTGCTAACCCTAATCGGGTGGGGAGTGTTGATGCCCATTGGAATGATGGTCGCCCGGCACTGTAAATCGTGGGACCCAGCATGGTTCTACTCTCATATCATCATCCAGGGTACCGGCTTTGCCCTCGGACTCGCAGGTGTGATTTCCGGGTTTAAGCTAGAAGATCAAGTTGATGGAAACGTTGACGTCCATAAAACCCTCGGCATCTTCATTCTCGTCGTTGGTTCCCTTCAGGTAAAATAGCTGCATGTAGGGTTAAAACCGTGATTTGATATTAATGGGGGGTTTTATGAGCAGGTGATGGCGTTTCTGGCTCGACCCGGGAAGAAGGCGAAGGTGAGGAAGTACTGGAACTTGTATCACCATAATCTGGGTAGAATCATTGTCGCCATCGCTGTGGGGAAATATCTTTTATGGGCTTTCTCTCGCTGGAGAAGAGAGCTCGTGGACGATCGGCTATGGCGTTTTCCTCGGGCTTTGGTTCCTCCTGTCCCTGATTTTGGAGGCCCGCTCGTGCACGAGAAAAACTAAGCTTAGTACCGGCACGTCGCCCAATGATTTAGCTTAATACCGGGAATTTGTTGACAAGAGATGTACTGGTTGACTCGTTTAAACCGGTGCTGACCAAATCTTGTGCGAGTATTTTAATGTTCTCTCTCAGAATGGCCAACAATAGAAAGTGACTCGGTTAAGTGCTCCATGTGGTCCGTGAATTAAGCGATATGCATCATTAAAATGGCTGTTCAAGACTCTCTCTCCCCCTCCCTCACTCCCTCCCTCTCTCTCTCTTTCTTGCTCGCTCTCGCTCTCTCCACTTCCTATTTGTCAAGTTTGTCATCTTTCTTGGAACAAGAAGATCACAAAGAAACTCTTCCACTAAGTGCACACAAACACAGCCAAACGTCATGAAAAACGAAGAAGATGATCAAGACTGTCCTAAAGTAGAAATAGCACAATTAGGGAAGAGAGAATAAGAAGGTGGAGCCAAAAAAACGGTCCATTTAAAAGAGTAGAAAAAATATAGAATAAAAGGGCCAATTTAAGACCCATTTCAAAACTCCAAAGAAACTCTCTAAAAAAAAGAAGATAGAGAGGGGGAAAGAAGCTGGGCAATGGCTTAACTACTTTTCACCGTTTCTTGAAAGATAAGGAAACAAAAAAAAAAGCCACCTTGAGTTTTTCAGTGAATTGACATATAGGTTCATGATACAAATTAGGGTAGGCCAATCAAGATCGATTAATGATCCAATTCAGATCATCAATCTATCAACAATCGAATGGACAGATTTTTTTCAAAAATCGTGCCCGATAGTCAGACTGACAATCCATCAATCTCATCAACATAGATTCCCAATCTGATAGCTAATCATGGCTGTCAAATTATATCCGATGTCTAGAAATTGGCCTAATGAATTTGGATCACTAGAGCATCGATCCAATCACAGTTAGATTGACACGGCATGTCTAAAGATCAAGATGGTTACTTGGATCATTGGATCACTACTGTGGACATCCTTTTTCCATTTGCTAATACAGTTCCTTTTTCCATTGGATCAACATGTATGTTGGATTTTCATGGGAAAAAATTAAATAATACCTCTTCCTTCCTCCTCTATCCTTCAAGCCACCACCACCCTTCTAAGCCAATGCCTCCCCTAAAGGCTGCTGCCATTGCCCCTTCAGGAGGAACACTACCCCTTCTAGAAGGACCATTGTCCCTACTTTGGTCACTGCTGCCCCTTCTAGTGAAGCTACCACTAAATTTCGTGGGCTAGTGCCAACTAACTTTCAAGGGTCTCTTTGGGAGGTTGCAACCGACCAACTAGCTTGATTGAGATCTAGTTGAACCGGGGGAGCTAGACCAAGCTAGCTTGAGCTAACAAAGGTCATTAGTCAAGCTGTCAAGACAGTCAAATCGACAAGGTGATTGGAGCTAAGTTGATGTAGTGAAGCCAATTCAAGCCAAGACAAGCCAAAGGGAACAAGTCGGACGAGATGATACGCCTCTAGGTCAAGTCAATTGACCTTGGGATGAGCCAATCAACAATGGGGTGACCCACGAATACCTCAAAAAACCTCAACAAGCTTTTGATAGCTCATTAATTGCTTTGTTCTACCCTAGCTGATGCTTCTAGCCAAATGGCATCTATTGAGTCTGATGATTCATTGTCACTATGACGAGACGAGACCGCGAGGTCGTTGATTTCACACGGTATCGCATCAAAAATAATTCCAAACTTACCAATTTCATGAAAATGTATCGAATTGAAGGGTATAATAGTAAATAAGGGTCGAATCCACAGGGAAATTATGAATTTCTTGATGTAATCTTCGAATTTGATCAAATCGGACGAGAAATTGATGGTAGAAATTGGGGAATATGGTATATTATGAAAGATAACTTCAAAACGAATCCACGAGAATCAAGAATCATCGAAAAATGATCTTGATTTCGTGGAGAAATCGCAAATTGAAGTGGAGAGAAATTTTCAAACAAAGAAATCGCGATTTTGGATGAAATTTGAAGAAATTGAAATCTAAATCCTAATCTAAACAGAAATTAAACACTATAGAAAGAGAAATTATGCAAAACCGCTTCCACTAATCCAGATTAGCGATCAAATCGCTGTGATTAAGCTGATTAATCGTGAAGAACACCAAGAACGCCTCGATGAGATTCAAGCTGTGATTTCTCACAATCTACTCCACCAAATCTCGATTTCAAGAGCTCCGTGGGTGCGGAAATGGAAGAGGAACACGATGGAATCGAGAGAAATGAGAGAGAGGGTGTCTAGACAACTCAATTAGATTGAAATCTCAACTCGGATGCATACAAATGTCGAAGAACAAGTCTTTTTATAAGGCTTTTGATCGTAACCGTTTGATCGAAACGATCGATGATTACGATGGAATGGTCCATCGTGGACCGTTTCGCTTAAGTCGTGGCCATCCGATCTTGATCAACGGTCCAGATGCGCCGCGTGGATAAGCGTTATAAAAACGCTTTGATTTCGCTCCTTGGATCACGATCCGAAGGTCTAGATTTCCCCCGTGCGATCGAATCGTAGCCGTTATAACACCCCTTTAATTAACACGTGCATTGATCCCGATCCGTGGTCCACGAGCGCATCTGATCAACGCCCGATTTTCCACGCTTCGGCCGATCCAACGCTCCACGATTGGCCGCGTCACCTCCATCTTAACACTTCGTGTGGATTAGTCCCACACGGAAAAGAATAAGTGAAATCATCGGGTTTAGAAAACCCGACGGTTTAGAACGTTCGAATACCCTTCCGATATACGGAAGGCCGAACATTATGCCTCATATAGTATATAAATAATATATGTAAATATTGCGCCACGTAGGCGCCGCGTGGGCCCGCGTGGCGCTGCCACGTGGCCCTAAGTGCCACGTCGCATCCACGTGGGTCCCGCGCAGATTAAGCCCGCTTTTTGCATTTTTAAATTGTATTTTTAACATTAAAAATCGCAAAATAAATCAGAAAAATCCGAAAAAAATCCTAAAAATTAGAAAATTCATAAATTTTAAAATATAACTCCAAATGAATCCAAATTTCTTTTATTTGATCCAAAATTTAATTATCTATTATTCTAAAAAGTCAAATTTAATAAATAATAAGAGTTTAAATTATTATTTCAAAAATACATTCATTTATTAAGATTTTCAACTTTAGAAAATGAAATAAATGTTTATAAAAATGATTTCTCTAGTTATTTTAATTTAAAAACACTTATAATCTCAAGAAAAATATGGGTTATCAAATTATTAAATTCTAATTTATCAAAATTAACCCTAATTTAAAGTATTTTGGGATTATAATGACTTTTTTATATAATAATAGAAAAATACATATAAGTATGATAACATGCATGTAAATGAAATCATTTATGCCTTAATATGTATCAATAATCATATTTTATCATGTTAATTTAGCATGTTATCACACCCCCCCCCAACTTAAATTATTGCTAGTCTCATAGCAATTTACTATATGATCTCACTAGAGAGTCTTTTCATCCTTTGATCCTACTACTAAAAAGGTGAAGTGTATAAAGGTATGATCACGTTTTCCTCATAGTGTAGGCCATAATGATATAGATTCCATCTCTAGGTTGACTTCTTTAGTGCATGTCAGGGTAGTGCTCATCGGCTAATGCTCAAGTCTAATTCTTGATTGTAATCAAGGTGAGCATATCTAAGGTATAATGCTATGGTGCTGAAAATAAACTCACTCTCTCATGAGTGGATGTAATTCCTTACCCTCTCCATAAACACATCACTCCTTCCCTCAAAATGGAGGCTACTTAGTACTTAGAATTCTCCTCAACTCGCTTTCCTCCTTAAAAGAGTGCAATTCAAAAGGATTCCTATCTTTGGATGCATCGTGTGAGGAGGCTGAAGGAAATAAAAGATACTATTTCTAAGGGTATGACTTGGCTAAAAGCAAATATGCTGATAAAACAAAGTGGATTATAAAAGCAAAGAAGGTACCACTTATGATGATTATACTCCCAAGTGAGGATGATGATGGATAGGGTAGATGGTGGAGATGATAGTGGAGGTAGAGATAAAGGTAGAAGATGTTCCCACTTATTTTCCTTCTTGTAACTTCTTATTTCTCTCTTTCTTTTGACTTTTCTCCTCTTTCTTTTCTTCTTCTTCATTTTTTTTAAACATTTCAGAAGACTAGAATGATGATGTGGAGGAGTTATGGGATTTCTGAAGAGAGTGTGTAGCAGAGGAAGTGTAGTGAAGGTATAAGCACATGTGGGAGGAAAAATGGAAGGTGAGATGGATATGTGAGTTCACTTGGGAGTGTTCATCATCAAAAGCGAAGTTTTAAAACAAATTGGTGTTACTACTTGACTGCTTTGGAAGAGAAAACTACATGCCTATAAGGAAAGATAGGTGCTACAAAAATTATGGATCATTGCACTCTTTAAAGGGGAAAGTCTAGCCTCGAGAAAATTCCTTATACTAAGCAGTTTGGGCTAATAATAGGTAAAGGGTGGAATTCTTTTCTCTCAAATACTCTCCTTTCCAATCCCATAGCATTTCAACCTCTTGATTACTCTTTTTCCTTGGTGCATGTTAGGTACCCAACCCCAAAGAAGTTAACCACTACTCTAATCCATTGGTCTCTCTAGATCATTTGGCTTCATTACTCAAAATGTAATCATATGGACTATAAGGTCCTCACTTCTACATCTCTAGTAGGTCAGATCTTTTGATGAAAAGACTTCTAAAGTGGGGTAGATTATATCAAAGATTTTGAAAATAGGAGTTTTTAGAAGGTAGAATTTTAAAAATTTTGAAAAATGTTAGAGCTTTTTCTAAATCCTCAACCCCCAACTAGAATCTTTCATTGCCCTCAATGAAAACTACATGCTCATATGAAAAACTCATCGAATCATGGCATGAAAACAATAAAAAGTGCGGTGAGATGGGTTTAGAAAAGCTCATTAGTTCGTGATGCTCGTGGGATTTCCGGTGCAGTGCGCCCTTTCCTAATGTAGTTCTCCGACGTCAAAAAGAAACTGAAATCAAATCATAAAACTAAAAAGGTAAGATAATCTTGGGGTGCCTCCCAAGAGCGCTAAGTTTAACGTCTTCAGCCAGACTAAACAAAATGAAACCTAGACTACTGATGGGTCGAGGGTGATACCGTCATGTCCTCGAGTGCTCGGGAAGATGCAGATTTACCTTATCTGCTGGTGCGGGTGGTTCTGAGGTCAGGTACGGCTTGAGACGATGGCCGTTTACATTGAATTGACGACCGGTCTTAGGATCGGAGATGAGTACTGCTCCGCCGTCGAACAATTCCAGAACCACATAGGTACCATCCCATCTGGAGTGCAGCTTTCCAGGGAATAGCTTGAGGCGCGAGCTGTAAAGCCAGACCTTGTCATTGACCTGGAATGATCGTCGTCGGATATGTCGATCGTGGAAGGCCTTGGTCTTCTCCTTGTAGATCACCGCGTTTTCGTACGCGTCATGCCTCAACTCGTGTAATTAGTGGAGCTGGAGAAGTCATTCTTTGCCTGCTTCGTCCAGTGCGAGGTTGAGCTTCTTGATGGCCCAGTAAGCCCGATGCTCTAGCTCAACCGGAAGGTGGCAGGCTTTCCCGTAGATGAGTCGGAAGGGAGACATCCCGATGGGTGTCTTGTATGCCGTCCGGTATGCCCATAGTGCATCGGGGAGCTTGTGTGCCCAATCCTTTCCATTTGGACGAATTATCTTCTTAAGAATAGTTTTGACTTCTCGATTACTAGCCTCTACTTGCCCATTCGCCTGGGGGTGGTATGGCGTGGTGATGTGGTGGTGTACTCCGTATTTCTTCAACAGCGCCCGAAAGTGCGAGTTGTTGAAGTGTGAGCCGCCGTCACTGATGATAGCCCTCGGACAACCGTATCGGGCAAAGATGCATCGTGTGATGAATCGATAAACCTCCCGATGGTCGTTTGTCCTAGTGGGGATTGCTTCGACCCACTTGGACACAGTCCACCGCCACCAAGATGTACTCTTTCTCGTTAGAAGGTGGGAAAGGTCCCATGAAGTCTATCCCCCAAAGGTCGAAGATTTCTACCTCAAGGATTGGCCGCATCGGCATCTCGTCTCGCTTGGAGATGTTGATCGCCGCTTGAAATTGTAGGCATTCCGTGTAGAAACGGTGGGCGTCCTTAAAGATGGATTGCCAATAGAAGCCGCTCTGTAGGATCTTGTCTGTGGTCTTTCATGCCGTGAAGTGTCCTCCGCACGTCGATGAGTGACACATCACTAGAATGTCTCCTTGCTCCTCCTCCGGTACGCATCGTCGGATGATCTGGTCGTATCCTAGGTGGAACAGAAGTGGTTCTTCCCAGAAATAGTACTTGAGCTCGTGGAAGAACTTATCTTTTTGGTGTCGGTTCCAATGCTCCGGGATCGATCCAATGACGATAAAGTTGACGATGTGCACGTACCAGGGGGCGTGACTCGAGATGGCGAGGAGATGCTCATCTGGAAATGTATCTCTGATGTCCTCTCCTCCCAAGATGTGGAGACGCGATAAGTGGTCCGCCACCGAGTTTTCGTTGCCCTTCTTGTCTTTTATCTCCAAGTTGAATTCTTGAAGGAGCAGCACCCATCGTATAAGTCTTGGTTTGGCCTCCTTCTTAGAGAGCAAGTATTTCAGGGCCGCATGATCAGTGTAGATGACGATCTTGCTCCCCAAGATGTAAGGCCAGAACTTCTCGAGAGCGTAGACCACCATAAGAAGATCTTTCTCCGTAGTTGTGTAATTAATTTGAGCTTCAATTAGGGTCTTACTTGCATAGCAGATGGCCGTCGGCTTCTTGTCCAGTCGCTGCCCCAAGACTGCTCCCATCGCGTAGTCCAAAGCGTCGCACATAATCTCGAAGGGTAAGTCCCAGTTAGGACTTTGTAGAATCGGTGCCTCGATCAGTGCTTGTTTCAATGTCTTGAATGCGCACTTCCCTTCTTCGTTGACGATGAAGTCCTTGTCTTTGAAAAGAAGGGTGGTGAGGGGCTTGGATACTTTTTCAAAGTCTTGGATGAATCGTCGATAGAAGCCGACGTGCCTGAGAAAGCTCCTCAAATCTTTCACGGTACTTGGTAGAGGAAGGTTCTGGATGACCTCTATCTTGGCCTTATCCACTTCTAAGCCTTAGCCCGAGACGATGTGCCCGAGCACTACTCCCTCCCGTACCATGAAGTAGGATTTCTCCCAGCTATGTACCAGTCGTTTCCTGACGCATACCTCCAGTATCTTTGTCAGGTGAGCAAAGACAAGTTTTGAAGTCGTTTCCAAAGACGGAGAAATCGTCCATAAAGACTTCTAAACTGTCGCCAAGAAAGTCAGAAAATATCGATGTCATGCATCGTTGGAAGGTCGCGGGGGCGTTGCACAGTCCGAATGGCATGCGTCTGAAGGCAAAGGTGCTAAAAGGACAAGTGAACGTGGTCTTCTCTTGATCGTCGGGGTGGATAGCAATCTGATTATAGCCCGAGTATCCGTCGAGGAAGCAGAAGTAGTTTGATCCTGCCAGTTGGTCCAGGATCTGGTCGATGAACGGCAGCGGGAAGTGGTCCTTCTTAGTAGCGGAGTTCAGCTTCCAATAGTCTATGCAGACCCTCCACTTTGTCGGTATGCACGTCTGGATTTCCTCACCTTTCTCGTTCGTCGTGACCGTTACTCCGGCTTTCTTCGGAACGACGTGTACCGGACTCACCCATTGGCTATCGAATATGGGGTAGATAATTTCTGCGTTGAGCCATTTAAGAATCTCTTCTTTTACGGCCTCCCATACCCTCGGGTTGAGCCGTCTCTGGGCCTCCCTGACGGGTCTCGACTCATCCTCTAAGAAGATGCGATGAGTACATAGTGAAGGGTCCAGTCCTTTTAGATCCGTTAGGGTCCATCCGATTGCTTCTTTATTCTTCCTTAGCACTTCCAGTAATTTCTCTTCTTGCTTAAGGTCCAGCTTGGACGAAATAATTACCGGCTTTACTTTCTCATCATCAAGGAAGGCATACTTGAGTGTAGATGGGACAGTTTTGAGCTCCAAAGTTGGCTCGTCCATCGGAAGCTCTTCATATCTTGCTTCCTCGTCGATCATCATTACTTCTTCTATGCATTCGTCTATGTCTTGATCATCGGCAAAGTCGATGGCGCCCAAGTCTTCGGAAGCTCGTGAAGAGTATTTCATGAGTTTGTTGATGTCGACCTTCACGGTGTGCTCTCCCACCTTGAGAATTACTTCTCCTTTCCCCCAGTCAGTTACGGCTTTGGCGGTAGCTAGGAAGGGTCGTCCTAGGATAATTGGGGCTTGGCTCAACTCCTTATTCATTTTCATGTCGACTACTAGGAAGTCTACCGGGAAATAACAATCCTCTATTCTGACGATGACATCCTCTACTAATCCATGGGGTTTCCTAACTTATCCATCAGCTAAGCATAGTTCTACCAGGAATGGTTGTAACTCCCCTACATGATGGCGGTCGAATACAGCTTTAAGGAGGATGTTTATACTAGCTCATGTATCTAGCATGGGATCTAGTGAAGGACATTCATCCTATTTCACTCGTGATCATGGGTGCTCCCGGATCTCTCTTTTTTACGGGTAAGGAATTCATCATGATGGAGCTTACCGTCTCACTAAGTTGGATCCGTTTAGGGTTTCTATGGGGGAGTACATATACCTTTTAGGAATTTTGCGTATGAAGGGATATGCTTGATGGCTTCTGTCAAGGGAATGGTTATCGTTACCTTCTTAAAGGCATCTAGTAGGTTGTCATCGGCTTCACTATTCTTGGCTTTTGGTCGAATTTAAGGCTTGAGGATAAGGCACAAGGGGCTTGTATTTTTCATGGTTAGGTTTAGCCGTAACCTGTTCTTCCTCGTCCTCTGAATCAGTGTCTTGCTCGATGATAATTGGTGTCTCTTTTTCTTCATTTGAGCCTTGGTGGAAAGGATGATCCTTGCATGGATCCGACAGAGCTTTCCCACTCCGAAGACTTGATATGGCCAGGGCTGATTCTACGGCTTCCTCGTCGACGTGTACATGGTTGATATGGTGAGTTTGGGTCGACGACGCTCCTTGATTTCTTGGATTTTCCGTGGCTTGCGAGGGTAATTGGTCAGTAAAAGTTACTTGCTTACCCTTTTTATCTATCGTTGGTTGGGTGTTCGTCTTGATGAAGTCCTGAATTTCGTCGACGCGTGAGTTCATCCTCGTCATTTGCTCCATTAATTGTGAGATCGTGCCACCGAGGATCGGGTCGAATGCCGGCGTGGTTTGGCGTGGAGCTTGCGTGTATGCTTGTGGTTGAGTTGGTGGGACGAATGATGACTGTCTTTGATTAGGGTAATTTTTCTAACCGTTGTATTGTGGAGGATAGGGTTGATCGTTGTTCCTCCTATAGCCATTATTCTGCGAAGAATTGTTAAAAACAGGGTTATTATATTTGGTCGTCCCTGTTGAATCGGTCATCCTGATGGACCTTGTCTATACATCCCTTGATCTTGGATTGCCATCACAGGGCAATCTAATTCGACGTGGTCGAATCTTGAGCAAGTTGCACATGGTGATGCCTCTTGGAGTGAGACGGGGGCGAGTCCTTCAGAACCGTTGCGGATGTTGAGTCGGTCTAATAGAAGGTTCTGGACTTTCGCCATTTTGTCGATTCTTTCGAGGAGCATCCCCATCTCCGCTGATTTGGAGTCGAGAGCTATCGGTATTGCACCTCTTCCAAATGGTTTCACCGCATTATGGTGACTATTTTCTGCCACCCTTTCTGATGCAGGACGCGGTGGTGAAAACCCCCGTGCCTGATCAATGAATCTGAGGGTGACTAAAGATAGCCGGTCAAACCTAACCTATGGGTAAGCGAGTCCTAGACCCTAAGTATGGGACCTAACCTAAACCTAAGTACAGGCAGACGTGCCGATCAGCGGAGTCGACTCCGAGTGACCCGGCGAAACTCGCGATGATGGATAGGGTGAGATCCTCTCGATCCACGTCCGGAGGCGTGGAAGTCGCTCGTCGTGGAGTAGCCAGGAGGCTGCAGCCCACGCTCGGTACCGGACCTGACGTACGCGTCAGAAATCTCAAACCTATATCCGTCTACCCTGTCTACGACGTCCGATGGCGGTGGAAACGAGTAAAGGAAATGCTTCGAAAAGTAATTAAACTTTAAAATGAGGGTTTGAAGTTAACCTGCGGGGCGGGGTGCCCGGTCGGTTGTAGACCGGGAGATCACTCATACACCACACGAACGTAGACGGGAGGAGGCCGGACGGGCGACGTCGGGGGTCGGGCGCCTTTAGGGGTGTGAACTCGGTGGATAGTGTTCCACCAACCGTGTGAGCCCCGAGTGCTAGGAAGTCGGCGGGTACGTGAAGCCTCGGTGTCACGTGAAGCTCACGGCCAATGGGTTGATTTGGCAGGTCAACCCTGCAGCACGGTCAGGCAACAGGCGCCACGCGTGACGTGACGCCTGAGAGGTGGCAGTGAGGAAGTCCAAGGACTCCTGGGGCGTTGACCACGGGTGCGGGAGGCCAAATTTTCCCCAGAGAGCGTAAGCGCCACAGATCGTGGACTGTGGAAGGAGGGGAGGCACCCCTAGAAGGGTTTCACGGTCCTACCCCAAGATGCTGGTCTGGCGCGAGCAGGGGAGGATCGATCACCCGCGGTGGCAATGTCGGTTGGGGCGCATACGCTTCCGGATCGACCTTCTGGCACGATTCACGGGTTGAGGAGCTGACGTCGGCGAGAGAGGGGGTGGTCAACCCTGGTATGAAGCGCGGAGAGCGTCGGTAGGTGCGGCTGGTGACGAGGCCATCGGGAAGGTCGTGACACTCCGGGGTGGCGAAGTTTATCGTTCCGGGGATGGGAACGGTGATGGCGGGATGATAGAGGGAATGACGGAGATTCGGCTAGGGGGGGGGGGGGGGGCGGCGGACTTCGTGAGAGGGTGAAGGGCGACGGAATTTCGGGACAGGGAAAGAGGGGCGACGGGGAGGGTGCGCAGGTGACAGAGGTGGTGTTTGGAATGGGAAAATCGGGGAAGGGAGTAGGGCAGCTCCGGAAGATGGGGCGCCGGTGGTAGCAGGAGTTGGGGAGGGTGACGGGAAATTCAGTCCGCGTGGACCTGAATTTCCGCGAGAGGATGGGGAAGACGATTTCGCGCCTCCGCGGAGGGAGAGAGATGATTGCGACTTTTAGGGCAAGGGGATCGGCGAAGCGGTCGGAAATGGAGAGGGAGAGGGGAATCTGGGATTGTCGAGAGGAGGGAGAGTTCCCTGGACGGGAAATGGGGTCGCGACGGGAAAATTCAGAGGGGAAGGAAGTGGGAGGGGAACGGGATTTGGGGACGGAGGGGAGACAGGAGGTTGGAATCGTGGGGAGGGGAAGGACTTCGGGGGAAGGCGAATCGACAGATCAAGATCCAGAAATGAAGGGGGGGGATTGACGGAGGTGCGCTCGGGGAAAGTTGGGAATTTCGGATTGGAGATCAGAAATCGGGAAGGTCGGGATGTCGACCGTGGAAGGGGGGGGGAGGAAGACTTCGCCGGGAAGAGGAAAAATGGATGGGAAGTCGCGGACGGGGGAAATCGTGGGGGACGGGGAAGTTGCCGAGGGAGGAAGACGTGGAGAAGGTGGAGGGTCATGCGACAGGAGAGGGAGGGGAAAATCGGGAGCTCGCCGGAGCGAGAACGGTTGGGGAAAACGAGAGGGAAGGCCTGGACGGGAAACCAGGGAGGGGTGTAGGGGAAGTTCGGGAAATCGGGGCAACGGGGAGGATGTGCGGAGGAGCTGGGGCTGGAGGAGGAGCTGGGGAATGGCCAGAGATGGAGGTGGAGGTGGAGAGGATGGCGGTGCGGCGGTCCGGAGGCGGCGGCAGCGGCGGCGGCGGCCTGAGGCGGCGGCGGCGGCGGCGGCTGGAGGACAGCGGCGTTGCGATGACAGCGGAGAAGAACCGTGGCCGGGGCAAGGAGTGGCGGCGGTCGTCGCGGCGGCGGCGGCACGGTGGCGTGATGCGGCGGCAGCGGCGGCGGCGGCGGCGGTTGGACTCCTTCCCCGGCCTTCCTTGAGCAGCCACTTGAGAGGGAGATCACTCCTTTCTTTCTTCAAATGACGGCTAGGGTTTGTGGGGGGGTCCCTTCCCCTCTTATAGAGCCCATAATGGGCCGAGAGGGGAAAGGGCCCACTTGATGCCCACAACCCAAAACCCAAAATACTCATAGAAAACAAAGGTTCACAAAAGAAAGCGCTTCACGAATGGGATCCCGAAAAGGGAAGAACCCACCCGAAAGCCTAAAAGAAAGAGGGAAATAAGCGAGGACCCGCTTAAACACGTGCGGGTCAAAAGGTCCATAATAAAGAAATAAAGAAGTAAAGATAAGCGGATAGATCCGCGCGCGCAAAAGGGCTCCTCCAGCGCCGTGATATCGTGTCTTGGTGGCGACGGGGGTCGTACGCCACCACTTTCGATGAGATCCATCGCGTCGTCTTCGTATCTGCTCATAAAGGTGCCGCCGCTAGCTGCATCCAAAAGGTATCTATCTTGCGGAACTAATGACGAGACGAGACCGTGAGGTCGTCGATTTCACGCGGTATAGCATCAAAAATTATTCTAAACTTACCAATCTTAAGAAATTAACTCAAATTGAAGGGTAAAATGGTAAATAAGGGTCGAATCCACAGGGAATTAAGGAATTTCTTGATGTAATCTTTGAATTTGATCAAATCGGACAAGAAATTGATGGTAGAAATTGGGGAAAATGGTATTTGGACTTGATTTCGCGGAGAAATCGAAATTCGAAGTGGAGAGAAATTTTCGGGTGAAGAAAATCGTGATTCAGCTAAATTTCGATAAAATTAACTTCTAAATCCTAATCTAAACGAAAATCAAACACTAAAGGAAGATTAGGAAGCAAAAACCGCTTCCACTAATCCTCGATTTCGATCCAATCGCGGCGATTAAGCCTCTTAATCACGAAGAACACGAAGAACGCGATCGATGGATTCAAGCGGCGATTTCTCCTTCGATTCTCCACCAAATCTTGACTTCAACCCCTCCGTGGATGTGGAAATGAGAGAGGAAGAGGACGGAATCAAGAGAAACGAGAGAGAGGGTGTCTTGACAGCTCAATTGTATTGAAATCTCAACTCGGATGCTTACAAACGAGGAAGAACAAGTCTTTTTATAGGGCTTTTGATCGTAACAGTCCGATCGTTTCGATCGACGGTTACGATGGAACGGTCCATCGTGGACCGTTTCAAAAATATCGTAGCCGTCTGATCGTGATGGACGGTCCAGATGCGACTGTTGAGATGCGTTTATAAAACGCTTTTGATTGTGTCCTTTGGATCTGATTTCGACGGTCTGGATGCTCCCCGTTAGATCGCATCATGACCGTAATAACTCCTTTTAATTAACACGTGCGCTTGATGATCTATGGTGGACCACACATCCATTCGATCGACGCGCGTCGATCGGTCATCCCGTTGATCCGGCGCTCCTCATCAAGCCACGTCACCTACATATTAAAACATAGTGTGGATTAGTCCCACACTGAGCAAAATAAAGCGTTTCGTCGGGTTTATAATACTCGACGATTTATAAGGATCAATAACCCTTCCGATATACGGAAGGCTGAAGACCCTTTATATATATAGTATGTAAAAATAATATATATTATACGCCGCGTAGGTGCCGCGTGGGCCCGAGTGGCGCTGCCACGTGGCCCTGATGCCACGTCGCATCCACGTGGGACCTGTGCGAAAAATAAAACCCTTTTTGTCATTTTTTTAATTTATTTTTATTATTAAAAATCAAAATAAATTCAAAAAAATCCGGAAAAAATCCCTAAAAATAGAAAATTCATAACTTTTAATACATAACTCCAAATTAATACAAATTTCTTTCATTTGATCCGAAATTTAATTATCTATTATTCTAAAAAGTCAAATTTAACAAATAACAAGAGTTCAAATTATTATTTCTAAAATATATTCATTTATTAAGATTTTAAACTTTAGAAAATGAAATAAATGTTTATAAAAAATGATTTCTCTTGTTATTTTAATTTAAAAACACTTATAATCTCAAGAAAAAGATGGGTTATCAAATTATTAAATTCTAATTTATCAAAATTAACCCTAATTTAAAATATTTTTAGATTATGATGACTTTTTCATATAATAATAGAAAAATACATATAAGTATGATAACATGCATCGAAATGAAATCATTTATTCTTTAATATGCATTAAAAATCATATTTTATGATGTTAATATATCATGTTATCACCTAACCCGTCGTAAATAATTTGAGTTAATTCGTGGTTAGGCACGCCATGGTGTGGGCACTCCCTTGTAAGATCTCTTAGTCAATCCAAGGCTTCGTGGAAGGTTTCAATCGAGCCTTGGGTGAATTCTCGGATAGCTTTTCAGACGAAAGTGGTTTTTCCTACGGAATAGTACTTTCTTAAAAACTCTTCCTCCATCTCGGTCCAACTTGTGAATTCTTTCCCTAATTTTAAAAACCAATCCTTGGCTCTATCTCTAAGGGTAGCGTGAAAGAGTTTCATCTTCATCGTATCGGCGGGGACAATTTGAAGGTGATTTATTTCACAAACTTAGGAAAGCTCATCCACATGTCGATAGGGATCTTCGGAAGGCTTACCATAGAAGATAGGTAGCATGCTCATAAAATGGGAATCTATTCTAAAATTGGCCCCTCTTCCTAGGGGTGCGTGAATTCTAGTGACGGGTCGCTGGAGGACGGGCCAAGCATAGTCACTAAGGCGTTTCCTGGCATTTCCTTCATCATTCTGGGCCATTTTTACTGGTTCGGTAGGATCAAAAGTTGAGTCGGTCTCGGTAGTGTCGGTCTCGGTAGCTTCGGGAGTTTGCGAGGATCGTTCAAAGAGGTCTATTTCTAGGGGATTATTCCGTACTCTCCAAGCTGTTCGTTTTCTCATGAAGAGTGGGTCGGGTACGTAGATGGATGATAACTTATAAATATTTAAAATATATTAAAAATTGAAGTCAATCGTACCTGAATGTCGTTATCCGTGAGAGTTACACGTTCTTAACGCGATTTTGAAGAAGCGATCGCCCGTAATCCTTAGAAAAGGGGCGAAATTACTTAATCTTATCGAATTAAGGATCTCGAAGATGGATTTCTACTTCGGATCACTCAAAATACCATTGAATTGCTTGAATTTCAAGAAATTAAGAGAAAAATCCACGTTGACCAAGTCAAAATTGACTTAATTTGATCAAAAATTGCCTTAATTCTCCAGCAACGGCGCCATTTGACGAGACGAGACCGCGAGGTCATTGATTTCACGTGGTATCACGTCAAAAATAATTCCAAACTTACCAATTTGATGAAAATGTATCGAATTGAAGGGTATAATGGTAAATAAGGGTCAAATCCACAGGGAAATAAGGAATTTCTTGATGTAATCTTCGAATTTGATCAAATCAGACGAGAAATTGATGGTAGAAATTGGGGAAAATGGTATATTATGAAAGATAACTTCAAAACGAATCCACAGAATCAAGAATCATCAAAAATGATCTTGATTTCGTGGAGAAATCGCAAATTCAAGTGGAGAGAAATTTTCAGATGACGAAATCGTGGTTTTGGATGAAATTTGAAGAAATTGACATCTTAATCCTAATCTAAACAGAAATTAAAAACTATAGGAAGAGAAATTATGCAAAGCCGCTTCCACTAATCCCGATTAGCGATCAAATCGCCGTGATTAAGCCGATTAATCGCGAAGAACGCCTCGAGGAGATTCAAGCTGGAATTTCTCACAATCTACGCCACCAAATCTCGATTTCAAGAGCTCTGTGGGTGCGGAAATGGAAGAGGAACAGGATGGAATCGAGAGAAATGAGAAAGAGGGTGTCTAGATAGCTCAATTAGATTGAAATCTCAACTCGGATGCATACAAAATGTCGAAGAACAAGTCTTTTTATAGGGCTTTTGATTGTAACCGTCCGATCGAAACGATCGATGGTTATGATGGAACGATCCATCGTGGACCGTTTCGCTTAAGTCGTGGCCGTCCGATCTTGATCAATGGTCCGGATGCGCCGCGTGGATAAGCGTTATAAAAACGCTTCGATTTCGCTCCCTGGATCACGATCCGATGGTCTGGATTTCCCCCGCGTGATCGAATCGTAGCCGTTATAACGCCCCTTTAATTAACACGTGCGTTGATCCCGATCGGTGGTCCGCAAGCACATCTGATCAACGCCCGATTTTCCACGTTTCGGCCGATCCAACGCTCCACGATTGGCCGCGTCACCTGCATCTTAACACGTCGTGTGGATTAGTCCCACACGGAAAAGAATAAGTGAAATCGTCGGGTTTAGAACACCCGACGGTTTAGAACGTTCAAATACCCTTCCGATATATGGAAGGCCGAACATTATGCCTCATATAGTATATAAATAATATATGTAAATATTGTGCCACGTAGGTGCCGTGTGGGCCCGCGTGGCGCTGCCATGTGGCCCTTAGTGCCACGTCGCATCCACGTGGGTCCCGCGCAGATTAAGCCCGCTTTTTGCATTTTTAAATTTTATTTTTAACATTAAAAATCGTAAAATAAATCAGAAAAATCTGGAAAAAATCCTAAAAATTAGAAAATTCATAACTTTTAAAATATAACTCCAAATTAATCCAAATTTCTTTCATTTGATCCAAAATTTAATTATCTATTATTCTAAAAATCAAATTTAATAAATAATAAGAGTTTAAATTATTATTTCAAAAATACATTCATTTATTAAGATTTAAAACTTTAGAAAATGAAATAAATGTTTATAAAAATGATTTCTCTTGTTATTTTAATTTAAAAACACTTATAATCTCAAGAAAAAGATGGGTTATCAACTTATTAAATTCTAATATATCAAAATTAACCTAAATTAAAATATTTTGAGATTATAATGACTTTTTCATAGAATAATAGAAAAATACATATAAGTGTGATAAAATGCATGTAAATGAAATCATTTATGCCTTAATATGTATCAATAATCATAGTGTATCATGTTAATGTAGCATGTTATCACACTATCTATTTTTCCAACTTGCCCCACCATTGGTCCCCAATTTTTTTTTCTGTCGATACATCCTCTAGTAGAAGCACATTCCATGGCACATCATACCATCATGAACCAACTTTCATGCTTGGATTATATCTTTAATGAAAAAAACTATGTTTCATGGGCCCCAAGCTTTGCGGATTTTCTCATTTCCCATCACCTTCACATCATCTAATAGAGCCTTTGTTTGTAGTGTTTGCTCCAAGTTATGATATCTAGATGGAGCTTGATTCGGCTATTTTGTCTTGAATTATAAACACAAAAAAGACCAATGTCAAGCACATGGTGTAAATTTTTTAGTCCATTTTTGCCTGCAAACAAGGTCATCAGTCCCTTTAAGATTACTTGGGTAATCTATTAGCTCTTTTTCAAGGTTGGTCTCTCTATGAACCACCAACAAACAATATGTAAACATTGATACAATAATACAAGGATCTTATCTTTGAAATTTATCTCAGCGGTCTTTGATCCTCTATTTCTTCTCATATTGATCTAGTACTTTCTAGTACCTGATAACATGCATTTATAACTTAAATTCTTATCCTAATTAACTCATATTCATGCTTATTTTATGTGAATATGATGCATGTTATCCTAATTTTTATGAATTTTCGCCACTGGTATGCCATTACACTAAAGTTCATATTTATGCATAAATTAGGGACAATTATGTGCTTTCTTGATGATTAATCTTTTTGCAAGGTTAAATTAATAGGAATTAAGCTCTTTCCCTGCTTTATTTTGACTTTAGTAAATGATCTTAAAAGTTAATTCTAAGAAGGAAAGTATTGGATGATTAAAAGAGGGAGATCTTAATGAATGTTTTCAGGTTATTTTTAATTCATCCTATGTTCTTTTTAATTATACTTTTAATGGCATAATATTAAAAAGAAAAGAAATTGAGATTTAATGGAGAAAATTTGGATTAAAAAGGAGTTCTATATTTAACGTTATAAATTTCTGAAATTTTGCCCTTTTTCGGACTTTAAATTGATTTTTATTGAATTTTTCTTAATTTTTCTTACCTAGAATCGCGAAAAAGGGGGTTTTATTCCACAGACCCCACGGACGCTGAAGTGGCATGGACGCTAACGTGGCACGCGGAGCTGATGTGGCGTGCGGGACCAGCGCGGATGCGACGTGGCACTGAGGCCATGTGGCAAGGCCACGCATGGCCCACGCTAGGCGCAGGTGGCACGGACACATAGTCGGAGGCCACGTGGGTCTACGTGGACTCCCGTGAGGGGTGCCACGTGGCAGGGGGGTCGGCAGATGAAGGGCCCAAGGGTTAGTGGGCCCTGGTGAGATTATTGGGGCGGTAACGCAAATGCTTACTGCCCCACTACCTTTTAAACGAGTAAGTTTTGCCTTTTTCTTCTGTGTGGGACTTGTTCCTGCGGAGTTTTCTTTTGCAGGCAACGTGGCGGCACCGTAGGCGTTGGATCTGATCGCATGACGTCAATCACGTGGACCCGAGCCCACGCGATCTTCAATCAAAGCACCTGCGTGAAACTATTTTAAGTAACTACGATTGAGGGCTTATCGGGGAAACATGTGGCTTCGCGAGGAGACTTCGATTTTCATCGGACGGCTGTGATCCAACGCGAAAGTTGATGAATTGAGGAGCGGCATCGCGACTCACCTCGACGCTTCAATCTTCATCGGATGGCCGTGATGCATCGAGAAGTTGATGGATTGAGGAGCGGCAACGTGGACTCATCTCGACGCAGCGATGGAGATCGGGACGACGAAAACTTTAAGATTATAAATGCGAGATCACCACAAGATCGGACGGCGATGTCAATCTGATGATCGTGGCCCACAATCAAAGTGTGATCGTTGTCCGATGGCCACGCGATCGTGGCCACGATCGCCTCAATTTGATGGCTTACAATCATTGTGTGATTGTGACCATCAACTCCACCTCCCCACTGGATCAAACAACCCGAATTTTTCGGGCGAAAATCTCCTTTAAAAATCGATGTACTCCCTTGTTTTTCTTAACTCTTGATTGAATCGTGAAAGAATTAAGAGATTTGAAAGAAAGATCTTGAGCTCTTCGTGATCCCCCCCGCGTGTAGACTCAATTTTGATCAAAATCGGAGAAGGATTGATCACGAACTCCATCGGATTTCATCGGATTTTCCCCTTGAACGCCGAACGTCCGCGACGAAGAAATAAAGCCAAATCCGCTTCAATCCGAGTGAATTGAAGCCCCATTCTTGTGGAAATCGGGTTAGTAGTGAGATTCAATCGATTATCAGGTGGTAATTTGAGTTTTAATTAGGTTTAGATCTTTAATTTTGCATTTTAGTTCTTAGTGTTCTTCAATTTTGCCCAACTTCTGTTCGAAATTTCACTGATTTTGAAAATAGGATATCTCTCTGATTATAATTCGAAATCACTTGATTTGAGTTTCATTCGATTCCTTATTTTATCAGTTTTCCGTGGTAGCAAATTCGTCGAATTCAGAGTTCATTTTCAATCTAAATTTGAGCGTTGACTTTCTGGGTCAATTACCTTCAAAATACAAATTGGAATTTGATAATTTTGGTCTCTTTAGAATTCTCTAGTTCTTATCTTTCCATGGATATATAAATTGTAAGATTTCGATATCATTTGACCAGTCAGTTTGAAGATTTTCTCTAAAGTGTTCATTTCAGGAATTTTCTGATCTTTGATTTTCAATAATTCATAGTAAATCCATTTCTTATCAAAAAATCACGAATCCTATGTCAATAAATTCCATTTTCTCTCTAGTTTCCAAATATATAGTTTTCATAATCTTCTGACACCTTTCAATTCTCTGATTTTATAGAGCTCCTATTGTTGGTCAAAGTCAATGCTTTGACTTTGACTTTTGACTTTTGACTTTCGACTTTTCTCTATCAAATCCGAGATCTTAAATCTTAAAATTTCTTATTTAGTATATTTATATCATTTATATTAATTAAATCTTATTTTTAATTCTTTAAAACCTCTTTTAAACCTAAGTTTGACCAAGTCAACTCTGCAATTAAAGTCAACCTTGTTCTCTGTGGATCGACCCGATACTTACACTTTCTTGATTTTATATCTTTATCTTTGTGAGTTCGGATTTATAAAATTTTTACCGACATTTGTGTGTTTTAACGACCGCACATAAACGTTGCGTCAGTACCCAAGTTCAAGATAGGACATCTAGTTTCTCCTCGAGTTTTGGGTTAGCACTAGAGTCCCTTCAATCACCAAACTTCCTTCATCTCTCGTGCCATCTATCTCACCAAATCCATCTGCCTTGGTAGTATCTAGTACTTGTGGTCAAGATGGGGAGCATTCCTCCGAGCATCCAACTTATCGGGGAGACCACCCTTTTACAAAAGGTAAACAAACCTTTCTTCCATGAACTTATTGTGGCAAGATCACTCATACTTAAGAGAACTGTTGGAATTTTCTAAGGCTATGTTTTCCTTTACTACTAATGAGCCCCATCTCCTTGATGCATTTTCATGACCATTTGGGCAAACCATCAAGATAAGCTTTACCTCAACAAAATATGAAGCACGGAAGCGATTAGAGGCATCCACATCAATCATTGATCAAGCTTCGACTTCAAGTGCACACACCTTTCTTGCTTCTAGATCATCATGGGTTATTAATCTAGTGACTTAAGCTCATAGAATCATATCCCCTTACATCTATCTCCTCCCTTACTCCTATCATCGCCTATCACCATGTCTCCATTGTCAATGGTCATTCATACTTTGTTAAAGGTGTGGACTGAAAACATCATTGTTCTACATATCTTGCTCACGACTCCATAACATCATCCCATGCATGCAACTTCATTCATTGCAATGTTTGGGGTCCTTCCCGAAATCCACCCTCTTTGAGCCATCTTTATTATATCATGTTCCTTGATTATTATACTCAAGTTATCCTAGTATATCTCATAAAAGATTTCATCAAAAAGTCATTACCCAACATTCTACCACTCCAAAAATCATCAAGTTTATAATACTCGGTAACTTGCCCTAACCACCTTCCAAACCTTCTATATTTAACATAGAATCATCCAAAAACTACTTGTCCTTACCTCTCTCCTCAAAATGGTGTTATAGAAAGAAAACACTGCAATCTACTCGACATTAATCACATGGCACTCTATGAGATACACTTTCTGCACTACTTGTGGTTTGACACTACATGACAATCACTTACTTTCAAAATCTCATTCCCCTCTCTCCTATGGGTGATGTGATCCCTCATACCTCTTTACCTTACTAGTTCGTGCATTTCCATGCAATGCCTTTGTGCCAAGTGATACCCCTTCTTTATCTAATCTTGATCATCAAGCATTAAAAGGAGTATTTTCTGGTTGTTCACGCACGTGAAAGGGTTTTCATGCCTATTTCCCTAATACATGTTGCTATATTACTTTCCTTGATTTCAACTTTCATGAAAACATTACCTACTTCTCACAATCTATTGCTTCTTTCTAAGCATCTAAATCTCCACCCTTGAGGCCTCATTTGACTTCTCCATTGTCTTTGTCGCATTCCCTAGGGTTCTCTACTATCTTTGCACTCGATATGATGCCACCTCCCTTTCTCATCTCTAATGAATATTGAATTGCACATATGCCCTTGATGCTTATCTTCAATTCTTTCCCATTCATGCCCTTTACTAATCCCTCCACTCTACTAGTCACCTCTTGGGTAAAATCATGATTGCTGAAAATACAAAATCACGTATTAGAAATTATACTCAACTCTTTGATTTGATCTTAAAATTTAGGGACACTGGCATGTCAAGGTTGAATCGAAAAGGGAGGAAGATTAAAGGATTGAAATTAGGGTTTTTCTGCAATTTTTCATTGAAGATGGGAAAGATCACTATCGAGATGAAATAAGTAGGAATGATGCAATGAACCGATCAAGCACATCTAATCTCCTATTGAAGATAAAAAATTCTTGACCAAATAGTGAAACTATGATTCAAGATTGAAAATTTGAATATGTGGGTAGAAAAGAAGGAATTACAGTTCTATATCAAAAGGAAAATGTCCTAATCTATAGAGTCATGATCAAAAACTCACTTTTACCATGCTCTTAAATTGATTACTCCTTAGACAGCTCATAAATCTTGCCCAAAATTGGTGGCTTGCATCCAACACAAGGAATGAATAGTAATGAGAAGAAACTTTATTAAAAAAGATGTTTTGTACACGACAAATGATTGATCAATGCTCTCTTTCCTCCAATTAGCTAATCCTATAAGTGTTCAAAGAAATCTAAAAAACCAAGCTTTTTAACTCCATTTTTTAATGAGCCACAATAAGGAACAAGAGCATGAAATAATGAAATTTCATTTTGCCCATAAAATTTTAGCTCCAACTCTTTCAAGATCATGAGATAGCATGATTTCAATTCAAAGCATTTCTAGCCATTAATTTTTCATTAAAAAACCCCTTGTTAATTTCTGTTCATATGATATTCCTAGATCAAGATTAAGAGCCACTAGATTGTGCCATTTGTTAGCTTATGATTCACTAGAATTCATAGAGAGGGTTGAGATTAGTGACAGCCGCTGGATCTAGCGATTCAAAGTCAGGAGCTCCAAGATTACACCATGTGACAACCTTTTATTCACCACGAAGAGAAAGAAAGACGGGTAAATCGGGTCTGTTGATCCCATGGTCTACAATCCAATGCCTAATATGCGTAAAATTACGATCATTGAAAGCCCAAGTTCACGTATCATAAATTATACTCAAGTCTTCAAATTTGATCTTAAAATTTTGGAATAGTGGCGAGTCGAGGTTGTATCCACAAGGATGACATTTAAAAATATAGAAATACAGAAATTTTTTGGTTTTTTTATCAAGAAAGCGGAAATGATAGATGATAAAAGAGAGATGTATGTAAAAAATGCAATGAATTGATCAAATGTTTCCAAACTCCCTTTGAAGATAGAACACCATTGATCGGATGATACAAATATGATTTATGGTTTGAAAATATGAAATTCAAATGGCAAAATTGAAAAAATGGAAAAGATCGATGGAAAATGATCTTAATCAAAAGATTCAAGATGAAAACATACTCTTGCAATGCTCTCCAATCAAACACTCCTTTGAGAGTTGTAAATTTTTTCTCGACTTGGCATCTAGTATCCACCATGAGAAATGGATAGAAAAGAGAAGAAATCCATTATAAATGATTTTCCACACATGAAGAATGATCAATTGATGCTCTCCTCCTTTTTAGCCAATGTTAGTAGTATACAATGAAATGGTAAAAACATCTAAATTTTTCACCTTAGATTTATAATTACCTGCATGAGGGCGTGGGGCATTAGATCGTGCCCATGAAATTTTAGCTCAAAACTCTATCAAGATCATCGAGTATCAAGCTCTTAATTTGGAGAAATCTCGATCGCTGATTTCTTTTCTCTCTCCTTGTCAACGGCCTCCATTTTTTCATTGGTCAAGACCACCTTGGTCAAACCTGAAAAAATTCATTTAAATGTTAACTCTCCTCTCTTTTCTCTCTTCTCTCCTCATATGATGGTGCATGATAGAGAAGATAGAAGTGATGCACATGCACAAGAGAGAAGTGTGTGACAAATATGGAAGAGGAGAAGCTAAGGTAAGGAGAGAAGAGAGAGACAATGCAGATGAGAGAGAAAAATGGTACAACAATATCGCTCCCCATATGCGAGAAACATTGAAGAAAAAGAGGATCAGCAATAAGGGAGAGGTTTCTTCAAAGGGAACACTAGAGATGGCGTGGTGATCGAAGAAGAGATAAAAGGATCAGAGAAGAGAGGGACTCTCTCTCTTCCATCTACTCACACGGGAGAGAGTGAGAGAGCAAGGGTCTGTGAGAGAGAGTAGGAGAGTGGCTCATGGTAGAATAAGATGGAAAAGCTCTCTCCCAAGCATGCACGGAAGGGAGAGAGAGGCATAGCGACGAGAGAAGAAGAAAGAGAAATAAGTGGAGAAGAGAGAGAAGGAGAGAAATAAGAAAGTGGTAGGAGAGAATTTCTTTGGGTTGCAAGAGAGAAAGAGTGCTCAAGGAGAGCAAGGAGTGTACGAGATATGGAGGAAGTGGAAATGAAGAGGAAGAGAGAGGGGAAAGAGAAAAGAGAAAGAGAGGATGACTAGAGATGTGCGACAGAGTGATTTGTCTCTTCATTTTGAGTTCAAGAAAGATGAGGAAGGGCAGTGTGATGAGGAGAGAAGGAGAGCGGATTAGAAGAGAAGGTAGCGATGTATGAGGCAGGAAAGAGTTTTTCTTCCTTGATATTCTACACTAACAACATGCAACTTATAGTTGTAATTGCATGATTATTAATACAAATTAAGGCATAAAACATTTCATTCATATGAATGTTATCACACTTTGAGTGTATATTTATCATTCTATGCAATTAAAAGTTATAATCTCATAATGCATTATTTTGAGGGATAATTGTACATAATTAAATATTGAAGGTTTCAAGCAGATTATTCACATTTTATATTTGATATTATAATTAACTCTTAATCATAAATAATAAGAGAAAATATTTTTTTATACACTCATTTTATTTTCTAATTTTATTTTGCAAGGAAAATGAGTGTATTTTTTAGTTAATAATTTATTCTCTTGTTAATTCTTAGTTTTAAAATGATAAATTGTTTAATTTCTGATCAAAAAAATAAATTTGGATTAAAACGGATTTTTATTTTCAAAGTTAAATTTTCTAATTCTTAGGGAATTTAATAGAATTTTTTAAATTTTTTGGATTTATTTTAAAATTTTATTAATTTAGAGCATTCAAAAACTGGTTTTATATGCGTGCTAAGTGACGAAGCGTTTTATGCGGTCGTTAAAACAAACAAACGTCGATCAAAAAAATTTATAATTCTAAACTCACAATGAAAAAGATAGAAAATCAAGTATAGTGTAAGTATTGAGTCGATCCATAGAGAACACGGTTGACTCTGATCGCAGGGTTGACTTGGTCTTACTTACGTTTACTTCGAGTTTTAAAGAAATGATAGTGTTATATAATCAATAGAAATAATATAAATATATAGAGAAGACATTTTAAGACTTTAGAAAACTGATTTTAAGAAGAAATAACAAAAGTCAAGGTCAAAGCATTGACTTTGACCAATAATTGACTTACTGAAAATCAGAGAAGAAAAATAGTTTAAAATATTATGAATATTATATATTCAGAAACTAGAGAGAAAATGGAAATTATTGATATAAGATACGTGATTTTTAGGTAAGAATTGGATTTATTATGAATTATTGAAAATCAAAGATCAGAAAAAAATCCCTAAAATGAATACTTCGATGTAAATCTTCAAATTGACTAACCAAATGATATCCAAATCTTGAAATTTATATATGAATAAAAGGTAACAACAAGAAAATTCCAAAGACACCAAATTTGATCAAATTTCACTTTGTATTTTGAAAGTAATTGCACCCGCAAGTCAACGCCCAAATTTGGATTGAAAATGAATAGTAGATGCTCAAACATTAAATTGAGAAGCCAAATGATGACGAAATTTTATGATTTTGCTATCCACAGAAAGTTTGATGAAACAAGGAATCTAATGAAACTAGAATCAAGTGATTCAAACTTAAGATCAGGGAGAAATCCTTATTTCAAGATCAGAAAAAATCCAAACCAAATTTGGGGAAAGATGAAGAACAAAAGGACTTTTAAAGCAAAATTAACAACCTAAATCTAATCTAAATACAAATTATCGCAAGATAAATGATTGATTCAACTACTAACCTGATTGACGCAAAGATTTAGCTTCAATTCCCGCGGAATGAAGAGTAATGGCTGAGTTTCTTCCTCGGGTACTTTTGGCATTCAAGGGGAGAATTCAATCGAATCAAGCGATGAATCACGATGAATCCAGCATCAATCTGATCGCGATTGAGTCTAGAACACAAGGGAATCACGATGAACTCAAGATATGCCTTCAAAATTGCTTAATTACTTCACGGTTAATCAAGAGTTGAGTTTACAAAAGGGAGAGAACACCGTTTTATAGGAGAAAATCGCAGATCGTCCGATTCAGTGAAGACCGATTGACGACCACGATCATTCGATTATCGTGGGCCACGATCCCACAATCCATGATCCCATGATCCTTTGCCCTTCCGATGAAGATCGAAAGCCACTGATGCTTCCACGTGTCACCCATGATTGCCAAAGCGCAATAAAAGCTTGACCGTCCGATGTCCACTTATGTGATCGACGGTCTTCCTTTGCGCACATGCTTGTGATGGCGATCGGGTCGACCCGCGTCCACGCGATCGACGTACTTCATTTGACGCAATCACATCCAACCCGCCATGCGATGCCATGTGTCTTGGGATTTAAAACAGTAAGTGGAACATAGCCCCTCACAGTGCAACGTGGCGCCACCCAGGCGTCCGCATGAACTCGGGTGGTCTTGCCACGTGTCCGCGCCACCTCCGCGCATGGGTTTCCATGGCGCTGCCACGTGGCCTTGCATGCCATCTCGCATCCGCCCGGGTCCCATGCGCCACGTCAGCTTTGCGGGTTCTGTGGAGAAATAAAATCCCATTTTTTTGCCATTTATAAAGGAATTAAAAATAAAAATAAACTCTGAAAAAATCCTAAAAAATCAAAAACTTCAAAAATCCACATGTTTAAAAATAGAACTCCTTTTAAACCCAAATTTTCTCCATTAGGTCACAAATTTCTTCATCTTTAATATTATGACATATAAAATATAAATTAAAAGAAGGATATAAGATGAATTTAAAATAAACTTAAGTAATCTTTTAAGAAGTGTAATTACTATCATCCATTAATTCTTCTAATCATTTACTAAACTCAAAATAAATCAAGGGAAGTAATTAATTTTTATTTATTTAACCTTACAAAAGATTAAACATCCAGAAAGCACATAATTAACCCTAAATAATGCATAAATATGGACTTTAGTAAAATGGCATACCATACGAGAAAATTCATAAAAACTATGATAACATGCATCGTATTCACAGAAAATAAACATGAATATGAGTTAAATAAGATAAGAATTTAAGTTAAATATATATGTTATCACTAACATGGTAGCTGACGTGACGAGCGAGCTTGGGTGTCGTTACGTGGTGACTTGTGCACATGCTACGTGACGCTTGCGTGTATGTGTCATCAGTGCATGCGGTTAGGGGTTAAGCATCTTGCTAGGGCATGAGCTTACTGCATATAAAGTGATGCCTTGTTATGCGCATTCTAGAGCATATGATCTTGTGATCTAATTGCAGCCCTCCATTTTCTTGTAAATTGAGGAAGTATGTGGTGCACTCTGATCAGGCAACGCTACCATTTTATAAAAAAGAGTGAATCTTGACCGTCCATCAAAAGAGTTATAACGATCCAAATTCAATGTGTCTGATGAACTCCTCTAGGCAATGCATGGCAGCATCGTGGGCATCCGCAGAAGATCAAATAGTGAGTGTTTCACGAAAATTCGTACGCACTCTATCATGCGGCAAAATCTGGATGCTCCATCATAAATCCAATGAACACAACTTATCAACATCGATTAAACTCCAAGCATTTCATCTGAGCTGTTGATTGAAGATTAATAAAAAAATCGAAGGGTCACACCCAATTTTCTCCTATTTCTTTGACAGTAAAAGCATTCTTAAATTTTTGAACACTTGACCCTTTGGACAACATAATTTTTGAATCTCTTGCTTTCTTCCTCTTTTAGACTCATTTTTGCGTGCAAGGAGTGTTTGAAATCAAGATGTTGTCATCAAGAGAATAGGAAGAATTCACCGCTTAAACTCTAATTTTTATTTTTCAAAAGGCAAAATGAAAAACTTTGATCCAACGATTAATTGGATTATTTCGCGCATAATTTCAGGTTAGATTATGTGTTTTTCTTGTAATCTTTTGTCCTTTAACATTATCTTTTCAATTTTGATCAATAGATTAATTCAATTTTATGAATTTTCTCTCTATTTGTGATTGATTTCTATCCCCTTATTTTTCTCCTTAATTTCACCATGAATTCTAGTCCAAATTGAGTTTTTTTATTTCATGGATTTTTCTTGGAGTCTTCTTTCCAAAAATACTAAAATCCCTAATTTCTCATTCCAATTCATTGTCCGATTGGATTAAATTTTGAATACATAAAAAATATCTCCCTAATTCTCTGTGGATTCAACCCTTAGTTATCATTACATTAATCGATTTGTCATTAAATCCATAAATTAGTGAGTTTTGTAATTATTTTAATACAAGGAAGTGTGTTTTCAATGAATGCACAAAAATGGTATTTCATGCATGCACTTGCAGATGAGCGGCCAGAAGAAATTTTGTCCAATCACACATGCATTTGTGTGTGTGCACGAGAAAGAGAGAGAAGGGAAAGAGTGAAAGGGATTGAAGAGATAAAAGGGAAAAAGAAGAGGGGGAAGAAGATCGAGATGGAGGTGAAAGAGAGAGAGAAAACTTCTCTTGGCCTGAAGAAGAAATTCCGCACACGAGTGAAGCTTCGTAAGAGATAATTATTTTGGAAGAAGACGAAGAAGAAGAAGAAGAAGAAGAAGAAGAAGAAGAAAGGAAAAATGAGGAGGCAGTGGGAAAGGGTGAGGCATGTTGGAAGGACACATGAGAGAATAAGAAAGAGAATCAAAGAGAGGGAGAGGAAGACAGAGAGTGACAAAGCGTGATCATGCAATTGTTAAAAATTCACATCGACACACCTAAATATATTCCAAACTTAGTCAATTTAGAACTAATTAGCTCAATGATGAGTGAAGATCAAATCCACAGATACTTAGGTGATATTTTGAGATATTCTTCAAATTTGATCGAATTGGACAATGAATTGAGGTGAGAAATTACGAAAATTAATCTTTTTCAAACAAAGACTCAAAGATGAATCTATGGAATAAAAAATCACTCGATTTAGACTTGTATCCATAGATAAATCAAATAGCAAAGTAAGAAGAGAAATATCGTTCGTGAAGAGAGAGAAATTGATAAAATTGCATAACATTAACCTAGTCTACAAATCAAAATCTAATGATATATGACAAAGGACTAGTAGGAAAACACTTAATCTAACTTGAAATCATGCTTGAAATAATTCAATGAATTTCTAGATCAATGTTTTTCATTCTAGGTTTCAAAAAACAGAAATTCAAAGTTCAAGCGATGAATTCTTCCTCCTCCCTCAATGAAATCTTTATTTCAAGCACTCTCTAGATCCAGAATATAGTCTAGAAGATGACCTAAACAAGAGATTCAAGGATTATGTTGACTAAAAGGTTTGATCGATAAAAAAATCCAAGAATGCATACACCATTTGAAGAGAGATAATTTATAACATTTTGAAATTAGGCATGACCATTGGGTCTTCTCTTTGATGAGATAAAGCGTCATGATGGAATCACAAGAGGGGAATAATTATGGTTATGTCATGACCGTCGGATCCTCATTAAAGTGCCATATTCATGTCACATATCCATGCAAAGAGAGAGCGTCACCAAATCGCAGGCCATCCAATGGTGATCCAATGCATTGGATTCAATAAGGTGGTTTAAATCCTAACAATTATAACTTCTTAGATCGAAGGCCAAGGTTCACTCGTTAAATAAGACAAATCGAAGTCCATTGAGATGCTGCCACCCACCTCCCTCACTTAAGTGATCATTGACAGTCGTGATTAAATCCAAAAATCGGATGCTCCTCGTTACGCCAAGTCATCTGTGATAAAATAAAAATAAATATAGTCTCATATTGGAAGGATAAAGATGATGTGATGGTTATATAAGGGCCATCGGGCTTTGGTGGCTAGTATTAGCCCATTAAGGGCACTAAACACTATTATCACTCTCTTAATTACTTACCACGTGCTCCACGCATGCCCCACGTGTGCAACACGTGTGCAACACGTGTGCTCCACTGCCATGTCGCGACACATAGGCACATGATAAGTCCAAAATAATTCAATTAAGTCGTTGTGCAGGTATTTGAACTTATGCAGTAAAATTTATAAAATTTCTCTTCAATCTTCAACCTAAACCAAGATAGGGCTCAGCAAAGGGGTCTAATCCAAGGGAGGAAGTGGCAATGATTTCACTTTTTTAAATTAAGGGCCATGATTATGTAAAACCAATGATCTTCGAGAAATAAAAAAGTTATGGCGAGGATTGAAAACTCATAAAGTTGATCATGGCAACCAAAAGTCTTATATGGAAAATTTTAGAACTATTTCCTCTCTTAGATATTCTAATTCAGTCTCTTCTTTTTTATTTCATTACTTCAATAAATCATATAACGAATTATCACCTAAGGAATTATTTAAGGGAGCCATTTTCCCTAACATGCAGACTGAATTCTATTTTTCTTCATATATACATATGGCATTCTGAATCACTTACTAATTATGTCTTTCCCTTTTTATATCCCTTTTTTTTACCTTCTTATAATGTTCATTTTTATTGTTCACAACAGAATTTTTATTAAATGGACAAGGAATTGCAACAAATAGAAAATTTCAGCTTTCTTATTATGCTCATCTTTACTATTATTAAAATTTCTTTAAATTTTTTAATGAACTAGACAGAAAAATTGCAAAAGCAAAAAATTCAAAAGTTATGGTTTACAAGATCAGAGGTTAGGATTTTATTATTTGGATCATACCTAGACAGACTTGCTAATCTCTTTTGAAATTTTTCTATAAAGGTAATGGCAATAATACACGGTTGTTTTGCTTTAATCAAGATTGATGAAGGCTACTTTTACAAAAATTGGACAATCCTAAATCTAAATATAAGAATTTAAATCTAAGAACCTAACAGTTTAATACCGATTGTTGAAGAATACAAATCAAAATCAAAATCTATGAATATTGAGATAAATAAAAATGACTACGTTTAATCAAAATCATGTAATACATAATGCAAAGACCGAATTCCCCAAATCAATTTCAAGAAAATCAAATTTTTAAAGCTAAAAAATATGTATTCAACCCTAAAATTGATCCTCAACAAAAAAGTCTCTACTAGGTCCTCAACTGTTTCTATGCTTTACATGATTCGTGGAGGATCGCCCCCATGTCTGAAACCCGCACACATCAGATGAGCTGAGACTTTCCTTTGTACACATTGCTTTGTATGCCCCCTTATGTGTAGACTTGTGATTGGTCCCACCGTTTGTGTGCATAGCAGGTCCAACATCTTCTAAAGCCCATCAGTGCTAACTAGCCCAACAACAGTGTTAGATATAGCTTATTAGGGTCTTAGACATAACTCATTATAAGGTATATTATACTAGCTCTATAAGAACTCCATAGTTAAACGTGCTTGAGTGAGAGCAGTACTAGGATGGGTGACCTCTTGAGAAGTGCTCATATTTTATCATGCTCAAGGATATTAGTCCCACATGGGTTATATTTCTATCTTTCTCTCTTTCTTCTCTATAAATAGAGGCTTGTAATCTCTTCTTTACTCACTCAATACAATTGGGCTTCACCATTCACATACGTATCATGAAGCTCTCCAAGTACTTGAGTGGAAAAGCAGCCATGGATCTAGAGTATCACGCCCTAGTGCAACGCGGTACATGGGACTTAGTATCACGCCCCTCTGATGCTAACATTGTGACATGCAAATGGGTTTTCACCCTAAAGTACCATCCAGATGGCACTGTGGCTCGTCACAAGGCCCGATTAGTTGCTAGAGGATTCACTCAAGCTCATGGCATTGATTACACTGAGACCTTCTCTCTGATTGTTCGCATGAACTCTATACGCATTCTTTTATCTCTTGTGCTCAACCTAAATTGGTCTCTTCATTAGTTGAACGTCTCCAACGCCTTCTTATATGGTGATCTCACAGAGCAAGTCTTTACGGAGCAACCACCGGCGTATGTTGCTCAGGGGGAGACTTCCCAAGTTTGCCTTCTTTGTCATGCTATCTATGGGCTGAAAAAAAGTCCTTGTGCTTGGTTTGTTAAGTTCAGTGGTCTGCTCACAGCTTATGGTTTTAACCCTTGCAAGTCTGAACCGACAGTAATGCGCAAGACAACATCTGCAGGCTATGTGGTACTTGCAATATATGTGGATGACATTCTATTGACTGGTAACGATGAGGCTGCTATCTCTACTACCAAAGCTTATCTTCAAATGCACTTTGCGATACGCGACTTGAAGACACCACTATATTTCCTAGGGATTGAGTTTGCTTACCAATCAGGAAAGTCAGTGTTATCTCAAAGAAAGTATACCTTGGATCTTCTCCAAGAGACGGGACTACTTGGGTGTAAACCAGCTACATCACCCTTGGAAGCACGGCCCAAGTTTTGGGACACTGACTCACCTATGATGGCAGATGCCAACCGCTATCGGTGTCTACTGGGGAAGCTAATCTATCTAACAGTTACTCGTCCCGATATTACTTATGCTGTCAGTGTTCTTAGTCGGTTCATGCATGAACCTCGCATGGTGCATTGGGAGGGTGCATTACGAGTTCTTGCGTATATTAAGCGTTCCCCTGGCAAAGGGCTTATATATCGACGCCATGATCCTCTTCGTATCGAGGCTTATTCTAATGCTGGATATGTTGGGGACAAAGGAGATAAAAAATCTACTACAGGGTATTGCACATATGTAGGAGGTAATCTTGTCACTTGGCGTTCTTGGAAGCAAAAGGTCATTTCTTGTTCAAGTGCGGAAGCTGAGTATCGAGCTATGGCTGCCACTACTCGTGAAAATGGTATGGTTGCATCCTTTTGTACAAGACTTAGGCATCACGACCCCAATGCCTATGTCTATGAATTGTGATAAACAGGCAGCTATCTTTATTTCTGGAAACCTTACCTTTCATGAGAGGACCAAGCATATTGAGTGATGGGGATCTGCCGTCGATAACTTTCCAAAATTTTGATCAAAACATCAAATGCAGCGGAAAAACATTGAATCGGACATTCAAAATACCAAGCCACCAAGAACAGATGATCCTATCGTCTAGTATGTATGAGAAAACATACTTACAGGTTTCTTTGAAGGAGTTCTTGAAGCTATTCAAGTGTATAGCCTCTAGCAGTATCCACACGGTCTCTGGATGGTTGGATCTCCTCTTCAAAGCTCTTCACCAAGAGAGAAAGAGAAGAAAGGAGAGAATTCTCATAAGGCTTGCATGAGCACCTTGAGTTGTGGTCGTTCTCCCCCTATTTATAGACATTTGGAATGAGGTTTTTTTCATAAAAACCCTCATAATTATGTCTATATCCACCAACATCCATAAACCTTATGTGTGTGACCCTCTAGGTCCATATATCTCACTAGTTAATAACTCTATAGACCAAATAACACCTTATTGGTCAACCTTAATTAGTTATCCACATCCACATATAGATTAATTAATCAAGGATCGATTTAACCCAATCGATAGGTTGAGTTGCCAGCCCGTTGGGTGCCAAGCTACACCACGTACTCTAGGAGATATGGAGTATGTAAGAACTCACTTATGGATTCTTCCCGTCATTGATTACCATGTATGTATAATCCTTCATCCACATTAGACTCATGAATGACTTAGGGTATGGTCAACTGTCAAACTCTAATCGATCACTCAAGTTAGTACTGATGCGTGTAGAAATCATCGAGAACTCCTTCTTCGATATTTCTACTACCTTGGCCAAGGATTTCATCGTATCTCATTCCTTTGAGTCAATTTCCTCAAATACCGAGGGTGGATGATCCCATCTTGACCACACAATCATCTTCGTGGACTTCATGTCGTATCCAATATATGACGTTTTAGATATCCCGCGGCTAAGGATTCGTAAGTCATAATCAAAACACTATCATCCATCAACAAGATGTCTTTGGTGTCTCAAGTCAAAGGACCACATACACAATCATGACATGAATCAACCTGATTGACAGTTAGATATAATGCCATTCAGGGATTCATACGGATCAATTCAGTGAACTCTTTCTCCAAAGAGCACCCACTATCTATCCTTAGTGTCTCCACACCGATAGCTATAGGATCAGTCATACTCATCATATGAGTTAGATTAGATAGTGCTATTCTTTCCGGATAATTCGATGTCCTTCTCGAGTATCCCACAAATAGGAATATTTAGAACATATGTTTAAAGACTAGTGATCACTATATTATGATCTCATCATAACTCACTTAAATTATGAATAAATTTCATTTCAATGAACATAAATAAGATAAATGGAAGTGTGATTGGCTTATAGGCCACATAATATCCATCATTGAGATCGGTTGTCACTTTATTCGTGACAAGGTGTTGATGGGAGTTATTTATACATCACATGTTTCATCATCAGACCAGCTCGCCGACATCTTCACGAAGAGCACTATTGGTGTGTCGTATGATTGCTTAGGATCCAAGCTAGGCATGTTTGATTTATACAGTCCAGCATGAGGGGGAGTGTTAGATATAGCTTATTAGAAGGTCTTAGACATAACTCATTATAAGGTATATTGTACTAGCTCTTATAAGAACTCCATAGTTAAGTGTGCTTGAGTGAGAGCAGTACTGAGGATGGGTGACCTCTTGGGAGGTGCTCATATTTTATCATGCTCAAGGATATTAGTCCCACATGGGTTATATTTCTGTATTTCTCTCTTTCTTCTCTATAAATAGAGGCTTGTAATCTCTTCTTTACTCACTCAATACAATTGGGCTTTACCATTCACAAAGAGCAATAGTTAAAAAACTTGATGCAAATGGAGTCTTTTCTTATAAAAAAAATAAAACTACAGCTGAAAAAAAATCTTTTATTTAGAAAATAAATCTATATTTTTTTTTTGTTTAAGAAAACATGAAGCAATTAATGATAGTAAGACCCTATTTGAATTTTTTTCTTTATAAATCCTCTTGTTAAGCCTCTTTAAACTCTTTTAATTATCCTAACTATTTTTAACTAACTCCTTTATCTCATTTATCAATGAAAGTATTCATTTTGGCATAATACATGATAACATCCAAGAAGAATGAATTATTTTGACATTTTAAGCCCAAAATATGACAAGAATGAGCATTTTGGATGCCCATTCTTCCATGTTATCATCAACTGATCTTTAAATTATAAATTTTCAATTTATTAAACTAAAAATTAAGAAAAATTCAATTAGAAAATTTCTAAATAAATTCATAAAATTCAGAAAAACTTAGAAAAATTTAGGAAAATCCCCAAAAATTACAAAATTCATAACGTTTCAAAATACTACTCCTTTTTAATCAAAATTTTTATTTGATCATAAATTAAATAATCCATCATTCTATCATTTTAATTTAAAAAATAGCAAGAGAATAAATTTGTAACTCAATAATACGCTCATGTTCTTTGAAGAATAAAACTAGAAAAATAGAAGAATGTGTATAAAAAAATAATTTTTCTTATTATTTGTACTCAAAACTCAATTAAAATATCAAATATAAATGTAGATATTATATTTTAGAAATTCTTCTTTGATTTATGCATGATGATCTTTGAAAATAAAACATTTTTGGACGTAGATTGCGAAGAATGATGAATGTGCCCTCAAAGTGTGATAATTTGTGTAGGAATGATATGAATTATGCCTAAAAAGGCACAAATAACTATGTAATCTTGTTATAAGTTGCATGTTATCACAGAGAGATTACTTTCAAAGAGAGAGAGAAACATGGTGACCAATTGCATACCGCCACATCACCAATTCATTTTCAAAAAATTATTTTCTTCTGAAAAAACATTTGTTAATGATTTTAACCTATCTCAATTCCAAATATATTTCAAAAAATCCATAAAAATCTTAATTTTCTCGTGAAAATAAATTTAGGTAGTGAAAATCATGATAACATGCATTTCAAATGCAAATTAAATAGAAATTCTATTTTAAAATTAAATAATTTTGCCTTCTTGATGACTTAATGTCATTAAATGCTAATAAAATAGGATAAATTATGAATATTTAAGAATATCCCTTAAAAAATAAGAATTATTGTTTTAATCCTTTTAAACCATGATAAAACATGAAATTGCATGTTATCAACACCCCACATGAACCATGTGTCATGCTAAGAGGGATGACATCTAGTGGACTCAGTCCATCAAATCAAGCAGTTCTAATTGTCGCTGCCAATCAGAACGTCCAGATTTTTCCATGTGTCCGTACAAAAGAGAAGGAAGTATAGTCCCACATGGAATAAACAAAAATAAATTTTCTAGGTTAAATTGGACAACGTATTGTCATTATAACAAGGATTTTCCAATTAATACCAAATTTAATTAAACACTTCACTCAATGGCACCGCAAAGGTGCTAATTGTGTGTAGCGTGATCTCACAATGGTTTTCCTTGAGGGGAAAATAGCCCTAGCTAAGGGTGCTAGAGGCAGCCCTATATAGTTTTGAATAGTGAAACTCTTTGATGTTATACCAGATAAGACGATATTAAAAGCCTCTATATATAGAGGAAAAGGTGACAAAGAAATGAATTATACTCCGTGTGAGACTACGACCCTAATGAACTTACCTTGTTGAGCTATAATCTAAAATGTTGTTTAAGGAAATTACAATAAAAAACGTGATGTCCATGATGCTAACACTCTCCTGTGAAAACATCTGCTTGATAACACGAATTTTATTTCTAAATATATCATTTTTAAGTGATAAGTTGCATGCAATCATGTCTTTACTGTATTTTCATGAATTCCATGGCATTCTACTCAAATTCTCAAAATGCATGTTTAAGGCTAGTGTTTTGGAAATTATGACTTTAACCCTTTGTTAAGATCAATATCTTTTTTATTAGCCTATTTTGAAGAACCTTTAGAATTTCATATTTGAGAAGATTAGATTTTGAATTAGAAAAGATAAATTATTGAAGACGATATCTTATTGAGTCCAAACATACAGGAGTGGGGATCTATTACCACTTATAGAGTTGAAAAGCAATGTGAAAGCGTGTTTGGAAAAGTAATAACGACAAATTTGTGGAAATCCAATTCAAACATGAAGATATTAAACAAGAAGCAGAGTGAACCATGTCTACCCATCATCGGGCTACGCGGAGAGAGAGAGAGAGAGAGAGCTTAAAGGAAATGAACTTAACTTGCTCTAAAAGAAGAGCAACGGCTTAGATTTATAGCAGTTGTCACATCACAAGAGGGAGACTACGACACTCGCCTAAAGAAAAGGATAAACAGAAAGAAAGTAGGCTCCCCATGACAAGGCGCCGCTGACAAGAAGAAAAGGACAGGTGGGACACCTTTTGCTTGGGAGGACGACCCGCACCCCCAACACCACAGAACAAGTCAACAGGCCAACGGGCTGACGTGATGAGGACCATCTCAAAACTTGGAATAACTATTTTCATTTTTAGTTTCAGGCGGGAGAGTTAGAACCCATTGATATAACCAGTGAATAAGTTTGTTTGTTTATTTCTTCTGAGGTGAGATAGTTTTCTATTTTTGTACATTTACAATCATGTAAAAACTTGAGATGAACAGGAACCCTTGACTATACTAATAAAATAATTCATAGTTTTTAGTATTAAAGAGTTGGAAGTTTTCGGGAGGCAGAATCTTACATGTTTTCTTCTTCACCAAGTATCTCTCTTTTTTTTTTATTCAGCTGTCAAATTTCCTCGATTCATCTCCAAGTATCTCTCGTTTTTTTTATTCAGCTATGGAATATCCTTAATTCATCACCAAGTATCTCTCGTCCTTTTATTCAGCTCTGAAATTTCCTCAATTCATCCCGAGTCTCTAGAGTTCATTCACCTCAGTATCTTGGCGCTCGAGATCAACCTTGGAAATGAAGATGATGAAAATTTCGTGCCTATTATTGATCCTCTTCTTCACCATCTTCTCCGCCACACAGAGCGAGAGTTCCTCCGACAATCTCTTCCCCTTCAGCACCTCCTCCCTCACTCGCTCCACGGCGTGGGATCGTCGCGATATAATTCTCATGGTACGCTTCCTGAAGCTGTAACCCTAACCCTAAAACTGAATAATCGCGTATGTCTTGCAGTACGAGGAGAAACCCGGACAGTGGACCTTCGTGGTATCTGCTCCAGTCGTTGACGCTTACATCGCTATTGGGTTCTCTCCTGATGGAAAGATGGTGGGGGCCAGCGCCGTTGTCGGCTGGATCTCGAGCAACGGGACGGGAATTGCGAAGCAGTATGCCCTGAGAGGAGTGGACTCCAGAGACTGCCCGCCTGACCAGGGAGACCTAAAACTTATCCCTAATTCTCCTATCATCATCAAGAATTCTTCCCGCCTGTTCCTCGGCTTCCAGCTCAACACCACCAAGCCATTAAACAGGCTGCTCTACTCTATCGGGCCGACAGGGAGACTCCCGGGCTCTGATTTTTACTTGGTCGAGCACGATGATAGAGTTTCCACTATCATTGACTACGCCAGTGGTGAGTACTCTACTGTTTATCTTCTTATGAAACCCTAGTTGGGGGGGGGGGGGCTCTTCTTGACAGGATTGAGCTGTGTGAGAGATATCTGGGGAGCGGTAGGAATATTTATTTTGTACATCATTATCTGTATTTATGTCTAATCCGGTAGAAATAAACCAATCTATATCGATTTATAGATCGATATCTAGTTCTATGTCTATGTATCTCTATCAGTATCTATATTGATATCGATATTTATATCAATTCAGAAAACCCGCTTTATGTCTTTTAGTGAAACCCTAATTAGAGCTCTTCTTGACAGGATTAAGCGTTGTGTACGAGTTAGCTCTGAAATTGCGCCGAGCTCATGGTTTGCTAGCCCTAATTGGGTGGGGAGTGTTGATGCCTGTAGGAATGGTGGTAGCTCGGTACTGTAAATCATGGGACCCAACCTGGTTCTACTCCCATATAGCCATTCAAGGGCTTGGCTTTGCACTCGGCCTCGCAGCAATAATTACCGGATTTAGCCTCGATAGTCAGATTGACAGAATCGTTGATACCCACAAGGCTCTCGGCATCTTCATCCTCGCTGCGGGTTTTCTTCAGGTAAGAGGAAAACACTTAAAAATAGCTGGATTCGGGAAACTCTAATTTGCAATTAATGGGGGATTGATGAGCAGGTGATGGCGTTGCTGGTTCGACCAGAGAAGAAGGCGAAGGTGCGGAAGTATTGGAACTTTTATCACCACAATCTGGGCAGGATCGCTGTCGCCTTCGCTGTGGGGAATATATTTTACGGGCTTTCTCTCGCTGGAGAAGGGAGATCGTGGACGATCGGCTATGGCGTTTTTCTCGGCATCTGGTTCGTCGTCTCCCTGGTCCTAGAGGTCCGCTTGTGTAATAGGAAGGTTAGATTTTTACCTGTTTAGAAGTTTGACTTTGAACCCTGTTGGCAGTCTGTTGCTGTCTATCACTTTATGAATATGACCGGTCTCTGCCGTTGGTCGGTAACTGCGTTGACTTTTTATTGGGGAAACGTCGAAAAGATGAGTTCTAAGGATTTTGTGGGGTTCTGAGTTTCTAAATCCTTAGTGGTATCTCTCTCGCTCCGATCTCTCTACTTAGGGAGATAGAGAGAAGAAAAGAAAAACCCCGAGAGAGACACCTCAACGGAAGATAGATGTCATCTCACTCGAGAGAGCCGGCTAGATGGGAAAGAGATGTCACACTACAGAAGAGAGATGTAGGGTTGGGCAATCTTGATCAATCTATGTCTAGCAACGGACAGGGGGAACCCCATTTCCACAAGTGAGAAATGAAGTTAGAGACGTTGAGAGAGATGGAGTTACCGCGAGAGAGAAAGATAGATATAACTCGACCGATACTGGCCAAAGGTAGTCATAGATGATCATATCATTTAGTATAAATTAAAATCCATACTTATAGGGTTCATTGAAGGAGTTTTAAAACTGTTCAAATATAGCCTCTAACAGTATCTACACAATTGACAGAAAATTAGATCTCCTCTTTAACGCTCTTCACCAATAGAGAAACAGAATACATGAGAGAGTTTCCCACAAATTTCGTGGGCCAACCTTAGTTGTGGTCGTTTTCTATTTATTTATAGATACTAGGTATAAGAACTTTTCACTAAACCCTTATAATTATGTCTATATCTATTAATTTTTATATGTTTAACATTTATGACCCTCTAAGTTTATATATCTCATTAATTAATACCTCTATATACCTAATAATACTTATTTGACAATCGCATTAATTATCTATATCAACATATAAATTAATTAATAAAGGATTGGTTTAACCCAATCGACAAGTAGAGTTGCCAACTTATCAGGTTCCAAGTTATATTAGGTATTTTAGGAGACATCAACTATATAAGAACTCCAAATATAGAATCGTACCTTCATCAGTTCTCATATACATATAATCCTCTATTGACATAAGACTCGTGAATGATTTGGGGTATGGTTAACTATCAAACCGTAATTACTCACTCAAGCTAGTACTGATGAGCTAAGGAAATCAACGAGAATACCTTCTCCAATATTTTCACTACCTTAGCCAAAGATTTCACGCATCTCATTTCTCCAATCAATCTCATTTAGTATTGAGGAGAAGTCTTCATGGAGGAGAAGTTTAAAAAAATATGGGCCGATATTTATCTAACTAAAAGTTTTAGACTCAAGTCATTTTTTTTTATTTAATGTTTGACATTGAATCAAAATATCTTGAAACTAGCAACATCTAGAGAGTATATTTTTAGCTTTATTTTTTGTAAGTGGACTTCTCAATAAGTTACACCCTCTTTCATTCAATTGACTCATGGTAGACTAATCATAATCCAAGAACATGTGAACAAATAGATAATTTAAAGAAGGTTCTCACAACGCACAAGTATATGAAGTTTTGTGATATCTCTCGATCATCCATTTACATAAATAAAAATCTCTTTACTAACATTATAAAATAAAGTCTCTCCTTGTATGATATTTTTACTTGTCCAATCTTGGGCAACCAAAAATCTACTAACTATGAATCTTGAGATTTTTTATATTGGTTCAATTGATCTTTTTTGGAACCAAAGTGATGAATGTAGTAAAAGGGGATCAAAATCTATGGTGAATAAATATTTCTTTCATTTAATGTGAGATGTGTTTTTTTTGTCATAGTGTGTATTATATCCCTTTAGTTACAAAAGATAGGGTGATAAAAGGCGAAGAGTGACTAGAGTGTTAGTTAGAACTTCAAAACAAGGATATAGGGCCACAAGACAAAGAATAGAGATAAGTGTTGGGCTTTCACACCCTTTCTCAAAAAAAAGAATGGATAAAAGTATGCTCAGCTTAGAAAACTGAAATGTAACGTAAGATAGTTGAGATTGTAGAGCGATGCCATGGGTAGTCCAACATGGAGAAAACTATGTCAGAGGGCAGCCGAGGAAAGGATTTCTCTCAATAAATTATTGCATAGGACATGGCGATGGTTGTGCTGTAGTAGATGTTATTGTAGAATGTTGAATATATCGATGACAAAGAAAATGTATACAAGAAAGGAAAGACAAAGATAAAGAAGCATCAAAGAAGATGGTGATAGAGAAGTTAAAGAAGACTAGTGGCCAAGGTTGAGATGACATCATTGTCAAAGAAACCTCATAGAGTTATCCCTTCTCTATAGTATTGATGTAGACAATAACAAGGATAGAGAGACCTAATGGTGGCATGAATAACCTGCAGATGAAAAAGAATCACTTTAGGGCGTTCTAACATCAATCAAGGAAATGAAAAAATATAGGGCGATGTGAGAGATGTCAAGAGGCATGGATGATAGTCGAGAATTACTCCAAAGAGAAATAATAAGTCCCACCTTGTCTCGAACAAGTTAAACTAAAATCATTTTTATTTTCTCCCCTTTCTTTTTTTCTAATTTTTATTGTATTCATTAATTATTCTATCCTTTTTCATTATTGTCATTCTATTCATTCTTCATTTTTTTCAAAAAAGGGGCAATATAGACCCTTCATTTGGATTGGTTGCCAAAATAGTGTAGATTGGTGTTGTTGTAAATAAGTCTTATTAGCAAGAATACTAATGTCATCACTACCAGTCAAAAGAATATCATCCACATAGACTGCAAGAATGATAAAACCATCATGAGTCTTCTTACTGAGCACAGTAGGATTGGTGGTGCATAATTTGAAGTCAAAGGTAGAGAGAAGACCACTAAGCTTTGCAAACCAAGCACGTAGACTTTTCTTGAGCTGATAAATAGCTCGTCGTAGGAAACACACCTTGGATGACTCTCCCTAAGCAACATACTTGAGAGGTTGCTCCTCATAAAGACATGATCCATAAAGGTGTCAGAAACATCTAATTGGTGGAGCGACCAAGCTTGATTGACAATGAGAGAGAGGAGCACATGAATAGATTAGAGACGAACTACAAGAGAGAACCTCTTGGTATAGTCAATGCTATACGCCCGGGTGAAACCACAAATAACTAGAAAAGCTTTGCGATGTGCAACTGTACCATCAGGATGATATTTGAGGGTGAAGACCCACTTGCACGTGACAATGTTGGCATCTGATGGATGAGGAACCAAGGTCCAAGTCCTCCAAGAAACTAAGGCCTCGAACTCCGAGTACATTGCCTCTTTCCATACAAGTACTTGTGTCACCTCAACATGCGATCATGGAATTGACTCGGAGGCTACCGAAAGGGAATGGCACAAAAAGAGGGAGAGAGGTGATCATAGGAAACAAAGTGAGAAATGGGATGGTGAGTACAAGCACATGTACCCCTGCAAAGGGCAATGGGAAGGTGAAGATCATCGGGAGGGGCATGAAGAGCAACGGTTGGGGATGGCGAGCTCACACTAGAGGAGGGGGACAACAGATATGTATCAGAAGTAGAGGAAATAGGTGGAACTCAGGAGACATGAGGAGAAGGAGAGGAAAGAGGAGGGGGACGAGAGGGAACCAAAGGGAGGGGATCAAGAAGGACCTCGAGGGAAGAGAAGCCAGGCAGAGGAGATGTAGCAACAGGAGTTGGAGAAAGCAAGGGAAAGGAGAAGAAGGGAGAGTCCTCATAGAAGGTGACATCGATAGAATTCATATAATGATAGGTGTCAGGAAAGTATAGTCAGTAGCCTTTCTGTGTCCTAGAGTAGCCAAAAAATACGCCTTTGAGAGCGCGAGGGGTGAGCTTGGACAAGGAAGGAGAGTAATCATGGACAAAGGTCATACATCTAAAGACCCATAGACAAAGGGAGAAGAGAGGCAAGGTAGGTAGGAGGCGATGAAGGGGAATAGCACCACCAAGGGGAGCAGATGAGAGTCGATTTTGGAGATATGTGGCAATCTTGAGGGCGTTAGACCAAAGGTAAGCTGGGACATGCATCTCAATCAATAGTGTGCGAATGATATCAAAGAGCTGATGGTGTCTTCACTCAGCGACACCATTTTGTTGTGACATGTGAGGACTAGTGTTTTGATGGATAATGCCACAATCAGCAAAAAAAGGTTCAAAGAGAGGTTTGGAGAAAACTCAAGAGCATAATATGTACAAAGAATCTTAGACATAGAGGAATATTGAGTGACAACCTCCTTGGTAAAGTGGGTGAATGTAATGACAACCTCAGAGCTATCGTAGAGAAGGTAGAACCAACTCACACGAGTGTAATCATCAACAAACACAATATACTAATGATGACCTGAAATAGAAGGAGTACGAGAGGGACCCCAAACATCACAATGAAGAAGATCAAAAGGTGCTGAAGAGGGGATGTCATCACGATTAGAGTAAGAAGGTCGATGATGTTTGCCCAACTGACATGACTCACACACAAATCGAGTAAGAGAAAGCATGGATGGCCTAAACGGAGATGCCATAAAAGGGAAGAAGATGTTAAAGATGTAATAAAAAGAGCTCGAAGACCCATAGATTCATCGCCAGTACTCACGGCCCAAATCAATCTTCCGTTTTGTGTACAAATCTTGGAAAATGCAATGAAAAGGAAAGAAGGTAATTGTACAGGGAAGAGCACAACTGATGGGACTAATGGAGAGAAGGTTCACAAGAAAAACATGAACATAGAGGATTTGGTGAAGAGAAACGGAATTAGTGACACAAGTGGGATAACATGCAATTTATACATAATTTACATGTTTATTAATGTAAATCAAGGCATTAAATATTCTATTTGTATGCATGTTATCATATTTTGAGTGCATATCTATCATTTTATGTAATTTTAAGTTATGATCTAAAAATGTATCATTTTGGGAATAACTATGCATAATGCTAATAATATAATTTTATTCCCAATCATATTTGAGATCATAATTGTATTTTCATGATTAAATGATAAGAAAAATTTTTTTTTTTACAGTCATGTATTTTTCTAAATTTATTTTCCAAGAAGAATGAGTGTATTTTTGTAATTAAAATTTATTCTCTTGTTATTTAAACATTTTGACTTTTTATAATTATAGATAATTCAATTTCTGATCCAAAAAAAATTTGGATTAATTTGGAGTTGTATTTTAAAAGCTATGAATTTTATAATTTTTATGAATTTTATGAATTAAATTAAACCTATTTTCCATTTTAAAAGAATAAAAAAATGGTTTAGATTTATCGCGAGCTAACATGGCAGAGCATCGCTATGTGATGCGTGTACATGCCACGTGACAGTGTATGTGTGCATATGAGTGTGTGCACGCGTGGGTGCGCGCGTGTGCGCGAGAGTGATTAATGGGTTAAAGCATCCGTTAAGGATTTACGCTGACCCATTAACATCGCGTATCTTATATACTCGCCAAATTTCATAAATTATGTCATGTGGGACTATTTATGTTTGTTTTTAGTTAGAGATGGCGTGGCGCAATAAGACGCGTCTAATCATGGGATTTAATTGTGATCGTCGGATTTTACTTACTCGAGGGAGTACATGGCTGCATCCGATTAGGCGATGATTAATTTTAAAGAGGATTTAATCTCAGTCGCTCATTTAAGGAGTTATAACAATTGAGATTAAATGTACCCTGATGGACACGTGGACTCATCTAGTCGCACGATAAAGATCGAACGGTAGATATCAAGCGATGCCTCTTCTTCACGTGCGACATGACAAAATATATACGCTTCATCGTCGATTGAATGAACGCGACTTAAAGACAACGATTTGTGAATCGACGTTCAATCTAAGCCGTTGATCAAAGATGAAACGACGCATCCAACCGTCACGCCCAAATTCTCAATAAATTATATTTTTCTTCGATGAAAAAATTTGTTATTGGGTTTTCGAGCAAATCGAACTGTTTAGACACCACAATCTTGGAATCACTTGATTTCTACTTCTTCTAGACTCATTTCCACATCTAAGGAGTGTTTGAAATCAAGAATTGGTTGAAAGAATTGAAAGAAATCCCCTCTTAATTTCTAAACATCGTTTTTGAAATCGCGGAATGAAAAGCCTTGAATTAGGCGATTAATTGGATCATTTTGAGTACGACTTTGGGTTAGATTGTGTGTTTTCATCCTAACCTATCTTCTTGTAGCATTAGATTTTAATTTTGAATCGTAGATTAACTTAATTTTATATTTAATTTTGGTTTTCATCTATTTTTGCGATCGATTTTCGTTCTCGATTTCTCCATGAATTCCAATCTAAATTCAGTGATTTTTTATTTTGTGGATTCGTATTAAAGTTATATTTCTTAATATCCTAAAATCCCTACTTTCTCATGTCAATTCATCATCTGATTTGATCGAATTTCAAAGATATTTCAAAATTTCCCTTATTTCTCTGTGGATTTGACCTTTATTCACCACTATACTATTCAATTAGTAATTTAATCTTTAAATTGGTGAGTTTAGAACTTGTTTTTTATGGATAGTACGTAGCCTATAAGCCAATCACACTTTCATGTATCTTATTTATGTTCATTGAAATGAAATTTATTCATTGTCATTCTTGTGTGATGTTTATAATGAAGTCCATGAGCATGTGCAATGACTAAGTGAATTATGATGAGATCATAATATAGTGATCACTAGTCTTTAAACATATGTTCTAAACATTCGTATTGTGGGATATTCGAGAAGGACATTAAATTATCTAGAAAGAATATTACTATCTAATCCATCTCATATGATGAGTATGGCTGATCCTATAGCCATCGGTGTGGAGACACTAAGGATAGATAGTGGGTGCTCTTTGGAGAAAGAGTTCACTTAATTGATCCGTATGAATCCCTGAATGGTATTATACCTAACTGTCAATCAGAACGATTCATGTCATGGTTGTGTATGTGGTCCTTTGACTTGAGACACCAAAGACATCTTGTGGATGGATGATCGTGTTTTGATTATGAATTACAAATCCCTAGTCACGGGATATCTAAAGCGTCATATATTGGATACGACATGAAGTCCACGAAGATGATTGTGTGATCAAGATGGGATCATCCACTCTCGGTATTTGAGGAGATTGAATGAAGGAATGAGATGCGATGAAATCTTTGGCCAAGGTACTAGAAATATTGAAGGAGTTCTCGATGATTTCTACACGCATCAGTACTAACTTGAGTGACCAATTAGGGTTTGACAGTTGACCATACCCTAAGTTATTAATGAGTCTAATGTGGATGAAGGATTATACATACATGGTAATCAATGATGGGAAGGTTCCATAAGTGAGTTCTTACATACTCCATATCTCTTAGTATACGTGGTGTAGCTTGGCACTCAACGGGCTGGCAACTCAACCTATCGATTGGGTTAAATCGATTCTTGATTAGTTAATCAATATGTGGATGTGGATAATTAATTATGGTTGACCAATAAGGTGTTATTTGGTCTATAGAGCTATTAACTAGTGAGATATATAGACCTAGAGGGTCACACACATAAGGTTTATGGATGTTGGTGGATATAGACATAATTATGAGGGTTTTTATGAAAAAATATCATACCAAATGTCTATAAATAGGGGGAGAACGACCACAACTAAAGGTGCCCATGCAAGCCTTGTGAGAATTCTCTACTTTCTTCTCTTTCTCTCTTGGTGAAGAGGATTGAAGATGAGATCCAACCATCCAGAGACCATGTGGATACCGCTAGAGGCTAGACACATGAATAGCTTCAAGAACTCCTTCAAGGAAACATGTAAGTATGTTTTCTCATACATATTAGATGATAGGATCATCTGTTATTGGTTCCTCAATATTTTGAATATCCGATTCAATGTTTTTCGCTACATTTGATGTTTTGATCAAAATTTTGGAAAGTTATCGACCTCAGATCTCAACAGTTTTGACATGAGATTGTGTGTATTCAACTACAGCATGAGTTCATTTCGTCATAGTACCATGACCTTGGACCAAACAACGTCAACCATCAACAATGGTAATAGGGGGATGGGAGGGGGTAGGGTGATTTGATGATAGGAGCGAGGAAGTCTCAGTTATATGAGAGGAAGCCCACAAATTGATAATCCATGATGGTGAAGAGGAAACAAGGTGAGTAGATGTACCTAACGTGGAGGGAGCCAAAAGTGAAGCGAGGCTAGATGGGGAAGAGGCATCGATACTCCTAGAGCGACGAAGCCCGTCATACTCAGGTGACGTCAAGGTCACCTGATAGTGTGGAGTAGGAGTATCGGGAGAAGCTGGAGAAGAGGTAGCCAAAGGAGTCAACTACTTGGGCTGTAGGAGGCTTGCCAAATTGCTTTCAACATTTGTATGCAAGATGATTTTTCTTGCCGCAATAAGAATATGGGGGGAAAATGTTGTGGCCACGCCCATGAGATGGACGACTGCCATTAGAGCTAGGAGGGAGACCATCATCGTGAGCCCAAGGAGTCGAGACCGTGATAGTTGAAGGAGGAGTTGTATCGCTTGGAGCAGAAGAGAGAGGGGAGGAATGCGTACCGGTTGTGACACAAAAAGTGACAGAAAAAATAGTGGTGAGGCTAGGTACACGATCACTTGAAAGAAGAGCCCCAAATTCAGGATGTGATGGAGGGACGAAGCCCGCTCAAGTTGATGTCAGCATAACAAAGCTCCTCTCGATAATGCTTCACTGTCATTGGGTCTATGGTGGGTTGCTAACAAAGATCGGCCTCCTGAATTAAGGCCTTCAAGAGAATAAAGTGAGCCTAAAGAGAGAGATTGATCTGCTTGCAGGTGAGAAGGAACTCAAAGATCTCAACCACAGGAGTAATGTTTGTTTGGTTGGCATACATAGTCTCAAGATTTTGCTAGAGGGAGTGTGTAGGCTAAATGCACGCAAGAGACTCAGTGATGCTATGATAAATGCTATAAAGCATCCAAGTGATGATGGCGAATTCTGATTGTGATCAATAAGCATAGGATGTATCACAAAGTGGTGGAGGGTCATATGTGAGATGATGAAGAAGACTATGAGACTCAAGGAAGAGCTCGAAACTAGAAGCCCATATCGTGTAATTATGTCCCGTAAAATTATAAGATGGCTGAGTAATTTGTGCTGTGATCGAAAAACGAGGCGTGGAAGTCCGCAAAGTAGGAAGCATCACCTGAGTGTCAACCTAAGGAACTGGAACACACGGTAATGAAGTATCGAAACCCAAAGCCGAAGAGGCTGGAAAGAACGTAGAATCCATAGGGGATGTCATAGATAATATTTCTTGGGATGACGGATGTAGGTGTCACCAAGTGTGTCGTCCGAAGCAGAGGACCTTGTGCAGAGGTGCACATCACAAAGCGTCGAACGGAGCGGAGCAATGAACGATGTCTGCAAGGTCAACGATGGAGAAGCTTAACGGCGATGATGGCTGAAGACGATGATTGAGAGGAGAGTGTGTCGGAGTGGGAGGAGGTGGCGTTTCGAGAATGACGATGGCAACCCTAAATGATGATGACAATGGCAAGAGGAGTTATGGCTCTGATACCATGTTGACGATGAGAAGGAGAAAGCCCTAGAATTACATAACCAAAAGATAGTACATAGGTTCTTATATAGAGAGTGAAAAGGAGGTGCCCTAAATGGGTCAGGAGCCCGATATTACTATCAAACAATACCATTTGATCATAAAATGAGACAGAAGATAGATCTAATTATCTAGTTTTACTGGATTTTAGGATATCTCAATAGTTCACCTTAATTCTTCATGGATTTGACCTGTATTTATTGATTATACTAAAATTAATTATGAATTAAGTGAGTTTGGACTTTTTTTTACATGTGCTCTTGTGTTGTTAATGATTGCATGACTTCGGCTCTCAGCTATCCTTTAGGGTGTTGCCTCAACACCATTAAAAGTAAAGCATTAAGGCCCAATCTAGGGCTCTTGAAGGTCCTTTAAGTTATTTGACAAGTTTACCCTCTCAAGCATTTTCACCTTATGATCTTCCTTTGACTAATGAGAGTAAGGGTGGGTGGTGAAGAAGGGGGGAGGTGAAGAAGAAGGGTGGCAATTCCCCCTTCTTAGTCTGGCAATTGCCCAAAGCACCTCTATAGATTCAAGGGTTGAAGAATCTATGTCTATCAGTTCATTACTTAGCTTGTAGTGGGAGCAAGTTACATAGACTCAATTTGATGTTCTGCTTCACTCATCATTGAGGTTATGTCACAAAACTTCAAACATTAATCTCGTGACATTGACCGCACGCAAAAGCTGCCCATTGCATGTCATTGTATACACAATTTGATTTTACCAGAGGAATCGAGGCTCATCAATTCGATCTTGTCCGCTAATGACGTCTGATGGACTTGGAAGTATTTGAAATATTCAACTAGAAGTTATCAATCTCATAGACTTCACAACTTGTCAATTTTGTCGCCCTAGCAAGATCATCATACTTGTTGTCCAGCTGTTGTGGTTAGTGGCATCCTCAGGTGCTGCATGAAAACCCCCCACCATGAAAACCAATTTTCCTCAAGGTATGCAAATCGCTTGCTATCCATGACGAGTCAAAACTCTAACAAATGTGGTCAACCAATGGCATTCAAGAGGTGAGATGAGGCCAATTGAGTAGAATACTTTCTCCAATCCAATTGGAATCCCCAAATTTGAAGTAGGGCTAGGCTTTATCTAGGGTTTGAAAACAATGAAACATGATAAATCCGTGATGTAATTTTATGGTGTGGAGCTAGACTTGTCTGTAAGATCTACAAAACCTTCTATGTATAATAATAATAATATATAAATTTGAAGTATCCAACTTTCCTGCAGGATTTAGGGTTTAAAAACAAAACATGATAGCTTTATAGTGTAAATTTATTTTTGGTATAATCCAGCGGCGGTATGAACATGAAAACAGAACCTGAGGGAGGAATCCTCGATCGGTCTTCTGGAATCGGTAATTTTTCTTCTCTTTCATCGCGTAACAACTATTGATCGCGTAGCTTTTCATTTACGTTAATTCCTCTGCGTTTTCATTTGCAATTTTCCTAAACTTATTTTCTCTGGCTATTAGCGTTGTCAGATTTGGACCCCGAGTCTTTACTGGATGAGTGTAAATGTGTGTTCGCGGATATTTTGCGAGAGGAGGAAATCATGGAGAAGAAGAGAAGGTCAGGCAATTGTCCAAAGAACTTGTTTTTGTCACCTTATTCCTTTTTTGTCTGATTTGTTATTTTTTTTGCACTTGCTTTCATTGTGCTTTACTGATAAAGGGTAATCAATAGGATGAAGAAAAGTTCTACTCTGTTTTAAAGATTATGTCTTCATATCTTTTGAAACGAATGGGAGCAATAGAATGAACGAGAGTTTTCTACTTTCGTTTTTCCATTAGAAAGATGGTATATATAAATATGTTCATAATAAAACACTTAAATCATGAAATGTATGCATTATGCTAATGGGTCCTGGATTCTTTTTACAACAGTGTCTCATCATTGATCATTTGTCAAACTTACTTATTTGATTAAATAGTCTTAATTTGTTTTTCGTTGGTTCCCAATTTTCTTACTAATGGGAGGTGAATTAGAACTTTAATTCATGCATATATTGTATTTGGAAAAATAGGTGGCTCATGGGATTACCGATTGAAGACAGAAGAGGTCAGAAGATGCTGAAAACTTCAAATGTCTTCAGAAATTCGTAAGTTTACACCTAGGTTCAGATAATTTTAGTTTTTTTTTTCATGTATCCTTTATGCATTGCCAATCTGTTCTGTATTGTGATGTGGTTTTCATTTGGATGCTAATCTGTTCTTATTGTGATGTTTTGCGATTATTCAGATTCAGCGGCATCAGTTTGAGTATTAAATGAATGATAAAATATCCAAAAACAGCTTCTGTACTTACAAAGTCTTGATTCTTGAATGCTCATTAATTCGACACAGACCGAGAGAAATGCATCAAATGTGGGTGCAACTTAATGTAGATGCAAAAAAATACACTACAATTCAAGTTTATGAGAAATTCGCAGCAAGTGAGAGAGTAGGGAAGATGCAGGAACAACAGCTAGAGAGAGAGGGAGATTAGGATAGAAAGTCTTCTAATGAGAACTGAAGAAATGGCTGCTCTTTTTAGGGAGCCTGCCACCTGAGGAGGAGACAAAGATTAGGGTTAACACAGACAGGAGGGAGGGACAAGAGAGGATAAAGTACCGTGTCTCATTGCTCCCTGATGATGACCCTTACCTTTTCTTACATACTCCCTCTAATCTAGTGGGCTGACTATATTATGATACATCTCTGATGGGAGATTGATGGGCCTGCTGTCATGACCTATCAGTGGTGAGCCAAGAGGGCAGGCTCACTAGGCGGGCCAGCACACTGCTAGTGAGTATCAATTATAGGCTTTTGTTTCAGCGATGTAGTCCAAATGCATATGAATTATTGTTCCTAGATGTTGTAATTCATCGCAATAAAAAATTGTTCCCTGATGTTCGGAAGACTGGGAAGAGAGAGATTGATGAGGGGCAGAATGTCCAGATGAGAGTGAAACGAAATGCCTATGGTAGAGAGTGAGGATTGGTTTTTGGTGAAGAGGAGTCCCTGGCCGGAGAATCGGTAAGATAATGTGGTTGGTATAGACGAGGATTAGGGTAGATTTGGGGAAAAGGGTGGGGGTGGGGGGGAGAGAGAGGATTTTTGTGGATAAGAGGAGGAGAGAGAGGGAGGCTGAGCAAGTGAGAAGATTGGTGCTCTGTATTCGGGTGGAGCTTGCTTTTGTGGGATCAAATCTAGATTTCTGCATGCAAGATTACTGATTGAAAGTCAGTAGATCAGAACTGTCATCCTTGACTCAACCGGGTGAATGTGAAACTCAGAATGTTCCTCTTGAATGCATCAGTTTCATGATCAAACCTTTCAACTTAATTTATTTATTTTTATTCTGAGAAATTTTCTGTGCAGTTGATTATGATATTCTAGTTTTCGCTTCTTCCTCTTGATACTTGTTAAACTTGATAAAATGAATGGCAAATTTCTGCTTCTGTAATGCAGTTACTTACGGGAATCTTATGTGAGGAATGATGATGTGAGTAGTTCTCTCACAAAACCTGCAATTGAGTTATTTTCACTTATTTTGGGGAAATCTAGATGATTCAATATTGTTCTAGATGTTTATTTGATGGTTTATTAAACATTTAATTACTAGGTGTCTCTCGAAAACATCCAGGCTTCACTCAACAGTGCTTCCAAATCAAACAAGGGTAGGTTGATATACTCTTATATCTCTCTACTAGTACTGTGCCATTCAATCTCATTCTATTGGGCCAATTTTTCACCAGAAAGTAGAACATCCCAGTGGTTTGATCACGATCCAGAAAACCTAAGTCTCGAAGACTCTCCAGATTCTCCAGCTAAATTACCTGATGGGAATCACTCAAATAGAATGTCTATGCTGTCTGAAATTCTTATCAAAACTGCAAATTCAGATGCCATTGTTTCTTCATCTATTCATGAGCTGATTAACCTTCTTGAGGTCTTACCTTCACAAGCTTTAATGGCTATGGATAGAAAACTGAAAAATGTGACAGCTGTGCCTCAATTTGCTGCTCCCTTGTCTTGTAGAAGAAGTCTCTTGATCAAACGGTTGAAAAAACATTGTGAGAAGATTCTCTTGAAAACAAAGCCTGGAGGTCAACTGACTGCACCACTTGCCAAAGCTTTGTCAATTCTTTGCCTTGCAGTCAAAGTTAAGACAAGAAGAACTGACTTTTTGACCAGAAAGTTGACATTTTTCCCCTTCAATGAAGAAATCAATGCACTGCAGAATGAAATAGTTGCAGCAATTTGGGCAATTCCCAGACTAAGGCCCAAGGTGTGGAAGCAATTGCATCATCTTTTTACTCCGAACATTGAATTTTCTCGAAGATTCTTCTGTAAATCCCTTAATAATTATTTGATGGAGTGTCTCTTTAATTGCGATGATCTTGAGTTGCCTGGGCAGTTGACAATGGCTGTTGAGATCATCAACAAGAAAATTCGTTGCCATGTTTCCTCGGTTAAGAGCGCAGAGGAAGAGCTGGAAAGTGTGCTCCACCTCAGCAGCCAGCTCAGACAAATAATATCTGAATCATTACCAGATTGTGATGCCGATAAGGAATATGAAAGATACATTGAAGGTTTGGGAATTAAGGATACATCAACCATAAAAACCATCGATATGGATTGTTCTCTTTTTTCGATTCATGATTCGGCAAAGATCTCCCTTGCTTTCTCTGATCAAGTAGAGGGCTCAGGAGATTCTATGCTAGATGAACCCCATCTGATCATTGATGCAAAGGGAGAAGATCATGGCTGTTTGAATTTAGATGTGAAGAATTGGTACCAGGAGCTCATAAATATCTGTGATGATGCAAGTTTGATTGCCCACAAAATCATAGGTCGCTTATTAGATGAACTTAAACGTCAAGAAGGCTGCAATCTTGAAGGTTAGTGTTGCTTGATTCTATCACTATCATTGGATTGATGCCCCTGCTTACGGCTGATGAAATCTAACAATTACTTTCCAGTGATTTCACCTGCCATGTTTATTGGGATAATTGGGAGCCTAAAGCCGTCTCTGCCAAAAATGTAAAAATTATATTAGTCATTGATTAATCTCTTGATGATGATGTAAAATGAAATCTTAATATATTTCTCTTTGATAACAGGATTGGAGAAAAATTTGAAAAATCATTGCAGAATTTATCATAGATTCATTGGTGCTCATCGATTCATCATAGATTCATCAGTTACTTCACATTTTTTTTGTAAGCTAGTACTTTTGGTTTAAATTTTAAGTGGAAATCTGATTTTTGGAACAAGTGTCTTATTTCTCATGAATTAATTATTCTTAATGATTTTATCCCAATTCAATGCCTTACACCTCCAGTTGCTTCTTGACATTATTGCTATTGATGAATTTATCAAGATATGTTCGTCTATTTATCCAATATTTGAACACAAAACTGAAATGTCATGATTTCTGAGATATCAAACAATAAGCGAAAGAGGGTGAGACAGAGATCTAGCACTTGAGACTTGAATATATATGTATTGCTGGAGGAAAATGAACTATTTGACCGGGCGAATTATGTCAACAGTGTAACTAGAAAGGATTTACCTGGCTGTCTTTACTGCTTGATATGGCCATTCTTGGTCCAAGGATTCATCATCAGTTTGACTTGTCTGTCTATTGTTCTTAACATATTGGTATAGAAAACCCTGACTCCATGTGCGAACACCCCCAAAAGGTTATCCCTCAAAATGAGTGAGAGGTCATCATCACTAGGGCAATCAAAGCAAAAGTACAAAGATCTGATGTCGCCCATGAGCCCACTTAATGGGGCCCATTAGGAGCTCAGTGGATCCCAGAGGAGAATATTCTGGAAGTTGTCAAGATCTCAAAGGATCACATGGGAACTTAGAATATCTTCTAGGAACTCACAATATTTTCTGTCAGATTTAGAGGCTGAAATCCCTGTCAGTGGCCAGAATCTTCTGTTTTGTCTTTTTAGTTTGTCCTCCTGCATATCTGTTGAAAAGTAGCTATGTCAGCCTGTTTTGTGTTGTCTTTTCATGGGTCATGTCATTTTAGATGACCCTTCTTCTTTTGAGACCTATATGAAGCCCCCAGTTTAACTTTTGAAGACACAATTGAAGTTATTCTCTTTTGAGAGCTTTACTTCCTTTTCTTTGAATGTTCTCCCTATTGAGAATGCTCCAGTGCTGGTGTATAGCCCTTATGGATACATGGGTTGAAGATGTTTGTTCTGTCGATTCAGAATCTAACTCTTCTTATAAGGACAAGGCTTGTGGATTCAAGACACCATTCTACACTATTCTTTTGCCTGAGGCTGGGTCAAGATCTCATAAGCTATGTTCTCCGGTTCCACACACTAAAGGTACAAATAAAAAAGTACTGAAATATGACAAGTTTGAGAACTTAGAACCGCCTCCCCAACCCACCCAAAACAAAAAAAACAAAAAAAAATGTGTTTTTTGGATATCCCCATGTTCCAGGTTGTTTGTCAATGCTCTGAAGGCTGATCCACAATAGTCCCCCTGGTGAAGATGGCGTCCACTAGGTCATTGGATCAAACCAAAAATGTTGAAATAGCTCATGCAGATAATTCTAGGCAAGTTTCTATTCACTTCTATGCTTCATCATGTCGCATCTTTAAGGGTTGCTTTTGATTTTGATGACTAATTTATTGTCCAATTGTGGCTATAATTTATTTATGATGTGATATGTTTAGCTCTTCGTGTATTAATCCATAATCTGCTCATATTCCTAGCACAATTTACCTTGGTACTAATTGTTTCATCTTGTCTCCGAGTGGTTAGTTTTTTTCCCTACAAAGGTACATTAATTTTTTGTGGGCCTTCAATTTCTGATGAATCTTGGAGTAGTCTGCATCAGAACAAACATTAATTGACGATCCCCTTCTTATTGTCAAAAGGAGAATAGCAGTTGTGCCCTCTAAAGGAGAATAGCAGCATGTGTGCTACCTAGAGATGTGTTTTCTCTTGATCATGCATAAATTGGGGAGAACCAGAACAATATATGTTAGGTTGCATAGTATCTTATGTTTCTCTTTGAATACCATTCTAGTCTTTTGGATAATTTATCATCAAACTTTATTTCCAAATGTCAACCTCCTAATTATGATGTTGTCATCTACCTATAGTAATCAGGTGTTGACTCCCCCCAATGGTAGTCTTTGGCATATGATATGAGGTCCATGCTGCACTTTTCGTAGCCTAGAGCTTTCATGGTTCATGTAACTCTTCCAAACCATGATTTTGATAAACTGTTTTATCCATAGGAGTTTTTAGTTTGCATGCCATATCCTTGTATATTGGGATCTAAAAAATTTGGAGTACTTTTATTCATTTTGATCGTCTGGTTGAGGTACATTCTTGTCATTAAATCGTGTCACTTATCCCAACCTAGATGTTAACCAAAAACTGTGCATTCTTATTCAGAGGGCCCTCATCATATTACCTGCAGAACGCCTCTCTCTCTCTCTCTCTCTCTCTCTCTCTCTCTCTCTCTCTCTCTGATCACTTTGATCACCTCCAAACTCATTTCTAAGAGTGATCTTTTGCATCAATGACAAAACAGTTGGTCTGCAAATGTTTGAACAATATTGCCATGAACATGTGGTAAGAGTTTATCTCACTATCCTTTGACCCTCCCTTGATTCTAGGATTCATAATAAATTACTTTTTAGTGGTCAAGTTCCTAGCCTATCAGTTATATTTTTGTCAGCTTTTTTGGTTGGCAACAAAGACACTTTGAGTGCTATACAAACTCCCACTTTATCGTCATTATCAAACACTATGTGTGAAAGCATCTAAATCTCTTGTAGTATCTATCAACCATAGGGAACTCAACCAAAATAAAGGAACACAGCCATTTCGTCTGATGGATATTATGTGGTCTTTGTGTCAAATTACACTCTTAAGTTTCGTTTAGCTTTATTAGAATGAATTTTATTCACTGTCATTCTTTTACAATATTTGTAGTGAAATTTATAAGCATATATAATAACTAAGTGAATTTTAAGAAGATCACTAATATTTAATATTTAAATGTTCTTAAAATTCCTATTCGATGGATTTCGAAAAGGATATCAAATTATATTTAAAGAATAATATTATTTGAGTTAACTCATATTATAAGTAGGGCTGATCCTTTGGTCATTGGTGTTAAGATACCAAAGATAGCTAGTAGGTGCTTTTAGAGAAAGAGTTTATTGAATTGACCTATATGAATTTATGAATGATATTTTATCTAGCTATTAATTAAGCTAATTCATGTCACACTTACATATGTGGTCCTTAGACTTCAGATACCAAAGACATATTATGAATGGATTATAATGTTTTGATTATGATTTATAAATCCTTAACCACAAAATCTAAAATACATCATATATTTAATACAACATATAGTCCCCTGAAAAGTGATTGTACGATTAAGATGAGATTGTCCGCCCTCGATATAAGAAGAGATAAACTCAAGGAATGACATACAATAAAATCTTTGACCAAGGTAGTAGAAATATCAGAGAATGTGTTCTCAATAATTTTCTTAGTACATCAATATTAATTTGAGTAATTAATTAGGGTTTGATAGTAGACTACACCTAAGTCATTTATGAGTTTTGCATAAATTAAAGATTATATGATAGGATCAGATGCTTGATATGATCCCAAAACTTTGATTAAGATATTAAACACAATAATAGATATTGAATCGAATGCCCAAAACATCAAGCGACCAAAAATCAGTGATCTTATCATTAAGTGTACATTGAAATATATGTTTAAAAGGTTCATTGAAAGAGTTCTTGAAAGTGTTCAAGTATTTAGCCTCTAATAATACCCACAATATCACCAGATAATTAAATCTCTTCTTTAATGCTCTTTACCAAGAGAGAAAGAGAAGACACGATAGAGTTTTCAGCAAAGTTTGCATGGGCACTCTTAAGTATGATCATTCTGCCCCTATCTATAGACAATGTATATGTGATTCTTTTTTACGAAAATCATTAAAATTATAAATACATCTATCAACATCCATCGATCTTATGTGTGTGACCCCCTAAGTACATATATCTCGCTAATTAATAATATCATAGACTCAATAGCACTTATTAGTCAGTCTTATCCTCCATCTATATCATCACATAGATTATTAATCAAATATTGATATAACCTTATCAATAAGTGGAGTTGTTAGCTCGTTAGGTGCCAAGATACATCATGTGTTGTAGGAGATTTAGAATGTATAAAAATTATTGGTGCCAAAATGTATAATAAAATTTTATTGCTATTGGTTACAATGTAAGTATAGTCTTTCATCTACACGTGACTTATAAATGACTAAAGGTGAGGTCAACTATCAAACTCTACAATCACTTAAATTACTACTGTCAAGCTCTATAATCATTGGAAACCCTTTCTTCAATATTTCCACTATCTTGGCTAAAGATTTAACCTCATCTCCTTTCTTAAGTTAATATCTTTTTATATTATGTACATCATCAAATAGATTAATTAATCAAATATTGATTAACCTAATCGACAAGTTGAGCAGTCAACTCGTTAGGTACCAAGATATATCATGTGCTATAGGAGATGTAGAATGTATAAAAACTCTAATAGAATCTTCATGCTATTGTTTACCATGTAAATATAACCGTTTATTTGCATGGGACTTATAAATGACTAAAGGTGAGGTCAACTGTCAAACTCTACAATCACTTTACTACTGTCAAGCCTGACAATTATTGGGAACCACTTCTTCAATATTTTCACTACCTTGGCTAAAGATTTAACTTCGTCTCCTTCATTAAGTCAATCGCCTCTTACACTAAGGGCAAACAATGTCATCTTGACCACACAATTATGTACGAGGAATTCATGTCGTGTCCAATTCATGACCTTTTGGAGATCGTGTCTAGGAACTTAGAAGTCATAATCAAAACACGATCATCCATACATGCGATATCTTTGGTCTCTCGAGTCTCAGACGAACCCGAAGTCGGAGTGTTAATCCCCCCAAGATCAATTACATAATCGTGATATGAATCAAATTGATTGGCAGTTATTTATAATACAATTCAAGAATTCATAAATATAAATTAAATGAACTCTTTTTTACAAATAGCACCTACTATCTACCTTTAGTATCTCCATAGAAATGGTTTTAAAATCAATCATACTTATCATATGAGTAATATTAAATATTCCTATTCTTTATAGATAATTCATTGTCCTTCTCAAATATTTCTCAAAATGAGAATGCTTAAAACATATGTTTAAAGTCTTGCGATCATTGTATCATGACCTCATCATAATTCACTTTATCATTGTATACGCGCATAAACGTCACTGCATACATCACACAAGAATAAAAATTAACAAATTTTATTAAAATAAATGTAAGTGGGACATGGAAGTGTGACTTGGCTAGTAGGACACGTAATATCTATGATTATATATATTACGGTAACTAATGAACTCCATCACATCTGTTTTATGTCATTGTTATGCGTCAATTTCATGTAACAAAATGTGTAATTCATTCATTAGTATAGTGTTAGAAAGTACAAATTTACAACGAGCAGAGGTAATGAGATGAGTTGTTTGGAAGAAAGGCAATAGTGTGGATAGACACATGAGCATAAATGAGGCATGTAGAGACGAAACTGAGAGGAAAGCTTGAAGTTTCTTTTTCAATTAAGAGAGAAATAAGAATTAAAATTAAAATTTCATATGAGGAAAGATGAAATGGGAATGAGTAACTGACAGGGAGAAAAGAGTGACAAGTGATAGTGATAGATTGATATATTGCAAGGATGAGAGAGAGATATGCACGTGTGAAAGATGTTAAAGCTACTACATCAAGAGAGAAAAAATACATATCTATTGGCTATGGAGATGTTTACAAGCCAAAATCTAATCAAAATAGTCGTATAAATCTCATCGTGGTGATGCTTGATCCGCTCATATCATGATCCTCACTTGATTGTCTCCACGAAAAGAATGACCATAAAAAAATGCTGTTACTTGGGCTATAACCTCCTCTCCCTTTTCTCTTGATAACCTCATGCCAAGAGAGCCAAAAACATGTGAGGAGAGAGAAATTATGATTTTGTATGGTTCCTTTTAAGATTTGAGTGTAAAGTGGGGTAAAATCATCATTTCTAAAAAATAGAAACTTTTCCTTCTCAATTTTTCATTCCAACGTCATGGATGGGTAGAACATGAGGAGATGAACATGTCATAAAATTTCAGTTCAAAATTCCCTTTATATCATGAGACTTGGGGACTTAAAGGAGGAGAAATCATAAACATTTGATTTAGATTAAATGCATTAGAGAGTACCATGTAGCGCACTCTGATTGGACCAAAAAAATCAACTGTCACTTTCCTTTTAAAGTCGAGAGGAACCTCAGCCATCCGATCATGATGATAACAATCAGATGGCATAGAAAAAGCCATGTGTAAATGCCCTTTTTAAAAGTAGAAACCTCTTATTTCTTCAAAACTGTTTGATGAAGATCTCTATATCTAGGGTTGGCCACGTGTCCTCCTTTTAAAAGTAGAATGATTAGAATTGTCAATTTCTAATCAAAGCCTTTTAGTGTCACCAAGTGTTTCAACCAAAGACATGTTAAAAATTATGCCCAAGGTTTTCAAAAAGGCACATGTACCTTGGGTGCATCCATTAGAGCACTCCGATTATGCTGCCACGTAGGCACGTACTTAGCTCCCTATCAATCCCCTTGCTAAGCCACGTGCCTAACTCAGATTTGCCACAATAATGTCTCCATAATAAACCCCTATTTTTTAACCTTTAAATTTTGAAAATAACTCATAAAAATATCCCCAAAAATCTAGAAAATATTCCCTAACTTCAAATTTCATTTTCTCCCAAACTACAACTCTGTTTTCCATCAAATTTTCTCCATTAGATCCATAATAAAATTCTCTATCTTTAAAATCTAGAAATTTCTAAGTAGGAAAAATAATGGAAGGGGTTATTTCAAAAAAATGGATTTTGGTGAAACCTATTTAAAAATAAGGAGGTTGACCAAACTTGACTTTCCTAAAACCTAGAATTATCTACCAACACATGCAAACCTGTTGACACTCTTTCTGTGATGATAGGCTGATATAATGCTCTAGTTTGATCAGGAGTTATTTCTTCCTATATATCTCGTCATCATTCTCATCTATGTTTTCTTACTAGCATGCTTAAGGCGTAAGCATTCGGCCATTTGGACATAAAGAATCACAAAAATTGGGGTTAGTACATGATATAAGAATCACAAAGAATGATGCATGGCATGAACTATCCATATTCAGGCCTAATTAATGCTAAATCATTGTGAATTAGGGAAATGAGGGGAATGGCATGATGAATATGAAAATATCATAAAAGCATGATCACATGAATTATATTAGCAAAACTTATGCATTAAATCTGTTTATAATGATGAACATGAATGCACAAATAACACCTTATCAGTAACTTATGGTAAAAAGGTTCCATAAGAGAATTCTCCATATCTCTTAGAGAGCAACTTGGCGCCCAATAAGCTTATAAATCAACTTGTCAATTAGGTTAAATTTGTTTTTGATTCATTAATCTGTATGTTGATATAGATAATCAATAAGGTTCATCAATAAGTGTTATTGGGTCTAAGACATATTTTTAATTAACAAAATATATGGCCCTAGAGGGTCACACACATAAGGTCAATGGATGTTGATAGATATAGACATAATTCTAGATATTTTTGTAAAAATTTTATATATCTAATATCTATAAATAAGCTTTGAAAGACAACACCTAAGAGTGCCATTACAAACTACGTAAGAAAGTTTCCCTTTTCTTCTCTTTCTCTCTTGGGGAACAGCATTGGAAGTGAAATCTAATTGTCTACCAATTGTGTGGATACTACTAGAGTTTGGGCACTCGAATAGCTTCAAGAACTCTTTTGAAGAACCCTATAAGTATGGATTTCAATCTATATTAGATGATAGGATCATCAGTTCTTAGTGTCTTGGTATCTTTATGTCTTGAAATGTTTGATTCAATGTCTTCAAATATGTTTAATGTTTTGATCAATATTTTGAGGGCTTATCGAGCCTTAGATCCCATCATGATTAAGTCGCAAATTAGATGGAATACTTAGTCATATAAGTATTTATTATAATTCTTGATAGTTCTAGCCTCTTATGGGGGTCATTAAAATTTTGATTACAATTACATTAGTTGTAGTTGTAAATTCAACTGTATTGATAACTTTTGGGGGCATCATGAGCGCCTTACCAATGAAGAATCTTCTCATGTAGCCCCTTACTCAATTCTCTAATTATTTTGATTTTGATCTACTCCATCTTTAGGATTCCTATTGTGTGTTTATTCTGAGGATCATATAAGAGGTAAGTTTGCTATATCTTGTATATTTATGTATAATTATTGGTTCATAATTTGAATTTATTTTTTAAAAATTTCCATGGCAGATATCTCTAGTCGACCAAACTTGGACGATATGAAAGAGAACCTAGATTAGAGTTCAACTCTTGGTGAGGAAGAGTCTCTCGGAGGAGTGAAGTGGAAGTGTGTTCTCTCATGTGTTCTTGTGCAATATTTTTTTATGCGTGTCTAGAAGACAAGAGCACAAATGTGTTGTGGAAGCACTTTAAGTTAGTGCACCTAAGGCTAAATGATGCATTGAAGGGCATCAATGATGACAAACATGGATTGTGTAATGACCAAGGGGATAGGTAGGAAATTTGTGATCCTTCCACTAAGGAAGAAAGCCATCCTAAGCCTAAACCCTCATCGAAAAAGGATTTAATTGCATGTTTCATCTATCTCAGTAACTCTACCTAGATCATTGTCAATCATGAAGCCTTCGAGGAGTTAAGGCAATAAGCAATCATTGGGTTGACTCCAGCTCAGAGTACCACTAGACTGAGTTTGCAGTTGGCAAACTCACAAGAATGCATGATGGGGAGAGGAATGGCAGCCATCATTGTTAAGGAGTTTAAACTACTAGAAGCAAAGGTCACTGTTGATACTTACAATGGATCAATTTACATGATTATTGACTCAATGTGATGTTATCATTGCAAATTTCTAACGTGGATCATGCTTGAGTAATATTTTGAACCTCATTTTCCAAGGCACCATGAAGAGCTTCACCATTCCTAGAGTAACACCACCCATGGAAGAGGAATGCAACAATCAGCTAAAAGCATAAGAGTACACTAGTGATTTTGATGTTGAAGAAGGTGTCGATGTAGAAGCCGGGACATCTACAAAGGTGCAACAACGCTAAAGATCGAGTGGGCTGAGACCACGATATTGGTCATCCTCAATGAAGGGAGTGCGCACAAGTAGACAACGGGGAAGGCGCTGAAGACCTCAAAAATGGTAGAAGTTTTTGTGGATCTCAATTAAGATCCTAAAGCCATTCTCCTTCTCAACTCAATAAAATTTTTTTAGATGGAGGCCCCAATAATCACCGATATGTTGTTCATTGCGTAGGCGTGGCAAAGTTCCCTCTTCAGATACCTTTCGAATTCTCCCTCTCTTATATCCGGATGTAAGAGAGGGAGAATTTTTGGGTAGGATCTCCATTCCCACATGGTCGAAGGTGTCTGACTCCACAGCTTCAACACTTTTATGGTCATAAAGAAGTTGAGAATAGAAGAGAAGCAATGGCCATTCCATGCAGCTCGATGAAGAAGAAGATGGACACTAAGAAAATCAAGCCATTACGGTAGCAGTACTGTTGGACACCTACCAAAGGATTTCAATGGTCAGTGAGGAGATGAGGACAGCACCGAAGGAGAACATCATAAACATCCTACCCCCTCCACTGCCACCTTCTTCCAGCACACTACCAGTTGCTACTCTTAGTGGCTCTACCACAAAGCAGGGATGGTAGAAGGGGAGTGCAAAAAGAAGGATGGACTCATGCAATCTGCATTGACACCATCACAAGAACTATATATATGGTATAAGGGTTGTGGAGTACAAGGTAGATCTTGTGCTCTTTTGGTGGGCTTGTCAGGAAAATGCCAAAAATCTTGCACTTGTAAGGAAAAATGGAGTACTGGTAGAGATATATTCATGTACAAGCGAGAAATTTTAAATTTATTGCCTAAGTTTAATTTTTATTTTTGAATGTTATCTGATAGTCATACATACATAACATCATCAAGTACCCTTAACATCCACAAACTGCCTTTCAATCCAATATCCATCACTGCTCCCATCATCATCCACCTTCTAATATCGAAGATCCGACATCCACAAACGAAAGAGACCTAGGAGACCTTGAAGCATATACAAGGAGACCACAAGGATATGTCTAGCACAGTTGAGGTGTATGAGCAATTGGTCAAACTTTAAATGGGTAATATAACTGCAAGAGGGCAATATATCAGATTTCAACCTTTCTTGGATGATAATGCTACCCATTCGCCGCTCGCTATAGACGGCGCCTCCCCCAAATTACATCGATGCAGATTTGCAGCGATAGGGTACATCGATAATCTATCGCCCAATTTGCATCTGAAGCACAAAATCAGGTACTGCGTGTGGATGTGATCTCAGAGTTTGGATGCTATTCTGTAAAGCATGTAGATGTTACCTCTTCCATGGTTGCTTAACCTTCTACTCTGGACCTTCTCTTGGTCAGGGACAAGCACCCTCCTCTGATCTCATCTCAGGTCATGATCATAGACGAGATGGTGGTCTTGATGGCTGAGATACATCTCACGGTCAGTTTTCTTCTCCTGAATATGGTGGTCAAACCGATCGACAAGCAAGCGATTGTAAAGAGAGCGCTGGAATATGAGATAACATACAGGGCACCTAGCCATCATATAGACCACATAAATAAGCGTCACAAAAAATGAATTTATCAAACTAACTTTGCTATTTCTAAAGTCATCTTTCTTTCATCCAGTATCTCTGCAGCAGGCTTTCAGAGGCATCCCAATACGTGTGAGGGAGAGAGAGGTCATCATAAGTCGTTATCTTGGTTATCTTCACAATCATCTGGATGCCGAACTGCTGCTGGCTTCAGGTGAGCCATCTCTTTCCTTGTGAGGAAAACCCTGACCAGGGGCTCTGACCTTCACGTCAGAGCCCAACTGCCTCTGCGATTGCAAGTGAGGATGATGAAAAGAATTATGAGGATGAGGATACGTGTTAGGGCGGGAATGGATTTGAAGCTGCTGCAGATGTTGTGCTGCCATCATGGGCTGCATGACTTGGTTGCTCTGATATGGTGGCTGCAGTGGGCCAACCCCAAATGGTGATGATGAGGATGAGGATGGTGAAAGGCCACCATTTGCAATGCTGGCTTGTCCTGTGACAAACTTCAAGCGTCGCACTTCCTCCCTCAACGTATCATTCAAAGCTGATTTCACAAACAAAAAAGAGGAGTTAGTATACTAGACGAGTTCAAGTCAATGCATTGATCAAGAGTTAAGGCAAAGGCTAAAGTCAACGCCATACTGTCTTGGAGATGAACCTGTTGCTCCATGGTCTGCAACCTCAGCTTGAGTTCGCTGTTTTCCGAGGACAGACTGCTCGTGTCCCTCTGCCATTATTCATCAAATATAAAAACCAGATAAATTCAGAAAATACCCAAAGTCGACGAGTTAGAGAGTTTTGACCTGCAGCATTGTCAACTGAGCGGAGAGAGTTGTCGCTTCTGTTTGCAAGGTCTGAACTTTCCTCTCCAATTCAGCGATATAGCGCATCTTCCTCTCCTTTGACCTTGCAGCTGACTGCCTATTGGCCCAGATCCTAGAGCGAGAAAAAGTTATCTTTGTTAAGATAAAATTTCTTGAAGAACGTGGGAAGATTTTTCTTGAAGAATTTTCAGCAAGACAACAGCCCAAAAGATTATTCATCTCATAATTATCTATCTCACTATGCGATTATTACATCATCATAGTGATCCTAAGAAAATTCCGGAGCACCGAGCATCTGCTAGAAAACTAACAGAGAGACTATTGCAATCATGACTGTTACGCCAGACGTTTGTTCTTCCACGAGCTGTCCATATTTGTCACCACGCTGATAAACAACTAATTATCGTCTTCAACAAGAACTGAAGTATTTGCTAGAAAAGTGACAATAAAGATCATTCTCACCATGTTTACCATAAAAGATAGACAAGGCAAGATTTCCCTGATTCCTACTTCTTCCAGCTCAGAGTAAAATATTGATCAAAATAAGATAAAAACGAATAGAAAATTATAAGGAACCTTTTTGCTCGTTTAGGATCAACATGAGCGAGATCAGCGAGCTTCGCCGCCGAAATAGCCTTCTTCGTCTCCGCCGAAGAAGAAGTCTCTTCGGGACCAGGAGAGAACTGCTCTGAATTTAAAGAATCCGTAGATCCGTCAACAGACTGGCTATGCTGGTGGCGAAACCTAGGGCGATCGGGTTTCGGACGTTTCTCCGGGAAACCCTAGGGTTTCCACCGCCTCGAATTTCTCCATGTCCATGTACATGCTGAGGAGATCATCATCGCCGTCGAAGGTGATGTCGTCGGGAAGAGAGATGATCTCGGAATGCGCTCTCCGGTGGCCGAGATTCCTCGGCGGTAGATCCGCCATCCTGCTGAATCCCGGGGGGAGGGAGATCGGACGGCTTCTTCTCTCTCTCCATGGCAGTGGGAAGGATAAACCCTAGAAACGGACAAGATTCTTGCTTGACCAGAGAGAATCGGCTGGTGCGACTTTTGCAGAGAGGCGGAGAGAACAAGAATCACAGGGGAAATATAATAATGACGGGGCGGACGCCAAACAGAGGTTTGATTTGGTTGATCGCTCGGGGAGCGTTGAAATCGAGATGCGTTGATGGAACTTGACGGATGGTAACTCTTCCGTGTTTGACTCTTAAGACAAGGATATGATTTTTAATGGAACTGTTTTTTTCGCCATTACTGCCTGACCGAGATATATAAAATTCTGGCATTCGCACGAGGGGAAAGCGAAACTCAGCGCCTGCCCCTTGACGAAGAACGATCCTCAGATTCTGAAGAGGACAGAGGAAGACGGAGAGAGAAAGAAAGCCAAGAATGAGCCCAAATCTCTCATCGGAATCAAAGCTTCCATCACTACAATCGCAGAGCTTTAAAAACCCAGATGATTAACAATCTCCATCGTCACTGATTCCCACCTCCTTGCGCTGCTGATGCTGCTGAACCTGCAAAAGAAGACTCGCCGCAAATTGCAGTGTTGACTGATATCTCCTGTTCTTCTCATCATCCGTCTCTAGTCGACTGGCGGTCCCCAACTTTGACTCAACCATGGACTGATATCTCTGATTCTTCTCACTCTCACTCTCCTGCTGACCAGAAAATCCCGCTGTTGACTTCATCATTGACTGGTGTCTCTGATTCTTGTCATCTTCCAACTCCTGTTTAGCTGTCGGGCCTGCAGTTGATGTCAGCATTGACCGGTACCACTGATTCTTCCCATCCTCGGTCATCTGCTGAGCAGAAGATCCCCATGTTGACTGAGGCATTGACTGATACCTCTGACCCATGTCATTTTCTTTTTCTCGTTGACCAGAAGACCCAGTTGCTGATTTCAGCATTGAATTATACCATAGATGCTTCCCATCGTCTGTATCTCTTTGACCTGCAGATCCAATGGTTGACTGATGCATTGACTGATGGTTCTGGTTCTTCTCATCCTCCATCTCTCGTTGACCAGCCACCACTGGCTTCATCACTGACTGGTACCACTGATTCTTTCCATCCCCTGTCTCCCGTTGACCAGAAGACCCCATTGTTGCCTTCATCATTGACTGGTAACTGTGTTTATCCGCATTCTCCATCCCATGTTGACCAGTGTACCCCTGCTGTTGAATTCATCGTCCACTGAAATATCTGATTCTTCTCATCCTCTGTCTCCCGCTGGCCTGCAGATCCCATCTTCTGCTTGAGAAGGGTCTGATACCTCTGGGCCTTCTCATCCTCCATCTCAGGCTGACGAACACGAGCCCCTGTTGACTTTGACATTGACTGGTAACTATGATTCTTCTCATCCTCTGTCTCCCATTGGCCATTGGGTCCCGCTGCTGACTTCAGAAAGCTCCGATACCACTGATTCTTCTCATCCACAGTCTCCCGTTGACCTTCATTCCCCACAGTTGACTTCATCATTGACCGATAATTGTCATTCTTCTCAACATCCAACCTATGTTGACCAGCATACCCCATCGTTGACTTCGTTGCTGACTGATAAATCCGACTCTTCTCATCCTCTGTCTCCCATTGCCCAGTGGGTTTCACCATAAAGTTGAGTAGCGTCTGATACCTCTGATCCTTCTCATCCTCTGTTTTGTGTTGATCAGCATACCTCAGCATTGAATTAGACATTGATGAGTACCTTTGATTCTTCTCATGCCCCATCTCCCGTTGACCAGCCAACCCCACTGTTGACTGGGTCTGAGACCCTGGTCCAGAGGAAGATAGTACAGAAGAGGGGGGTATTAGGGCAGAGAGAGTGGCAATCATCTCTGGAGTCAATGCCATGTCAGAAGCCTTGGCAGCAGGAACCGGCTGGTGTGACTCAGGAGAGAGGTGGAGAACGATGCCATAGAGGCGGCTGGGGCTAGAAAGAGACAGAAAAGAGGAGAGAAAAGTGGAGGGAGGGACAAGGAACATGGTGGCACCATCAGCCAGCTTGGCGACACCAGCCCTGTTGTTCTGGCCGAGGTACTGCAGGAAGTCAGTGTAGGCGCTGAAGTCTTCCTCACCATCAGGAAGGAAAAAAACAGTGTTGAATTCAGAGGCATCTGCACAGTGTTTTGCAAGCGTGTCTAGGCCTGTTTTTGCTGTACAGTTTATTGTCTTTGGACTGCAGTAAGAGATAGTTTGATGGTGAGGAGAAGAATCAGGGATGATTTGATAGGTAGATGTTGACACAGATGATCATCGTCACCAACATGACAGAACGAAAAAGAATAAGAAGAATACTGGTAATAATGATCATGATGAAGATGAAGATCATGGTTCTGATGATGAGATTAATGGCGAAAAACATGATGACGATGAGCATATTGATAATGATGATGATGAAGAGGAGGTACAGGTGATGATGATGATGAAGATGATGATGATGAAATGGTGATGATGACTGTGCGGGCACCGACGATGTTGATGATAATGTTGATTACATGACAATGATGAAAACTAAGAGGATGAAGAATATTTAAAACTTGACAAACGAAAGAAACCTCAAGAGGAAGACAAAAAAATAGAAAGAAAGAAAGAAAGAGGAGAAGGTAAAAGATGAAGCTGAGAAAAAGGAAGAAAGCATAAAAAGGTAGAAGAAGAAGAAGAATAATAATAATAATAATAATAAGGTCAAAGAAAACTTACAACGGAGATTCAATGCCCTTGCCAAGAGGCAAGCACCTCATGGAACAGACAGGTGTTCCCCCTTTGGCAATCACCCCACGCCAGATATGCCCCTGGTGAGGCGCTGTCCCTGCTGCCACCACCAGGTCGGTGCTGCATGGTTACTGGACTCTGGCGGTTGTTGCTGCCATATCCACTGCTAACCATGCTGCGAGGAGCTTCCTCACCGCCAGATCAACCATCATTCTCCTCCTCTTTCCCTCCCTCCAATTTATCTCCTCCCATGTTCCTGGAACAGCCCTTCCTGGTGGGGATGAGAATCTCTGGGAGAACTCTAGCTGTGGGGGTGGAAGATCCACTGGTCGAAATCCTCCATGCATCGTCATTCCTTTGGGGAATTCACCAATTGGACGACCATGGAAGAAGAAATCTGGGTGTGGCAGCCGTGGTGGCACTGGGAAAAACCCATCATCACTAGAGTTGACAAAATCACCACCAGTGGAGAAAAGAATCTGGATTCTTGGATCATTGAATAATCGCCCCTGAAGACCTTCTTTCGCCCTCCGAGCTTCGTCTACACTTCTAAACTCCACGATCGAGTAATTCTTCAGCGGAAAACACTGGATCTGATCTATCTCTCCAAAAAGGATCATTGCATTATGCAGCATCTGCTCATCTATTTGAACTGACGGTGGATACCCAATCCACAGAATCTTGCTCTGTATGTCCCTCCTGTTGACTGGCGGCTGCCCGACAAAAATAATTACTAAACTTGGACAAGGAGTGAGTGAGTAATGATCATATGGAGCACTTACCATAAATCTTGGGACACTTTTAGTTGGTTCCGGGGTAATCCATGTGGGTTGATCTCTTGGTTCTTGATGATGAGTAACCCAATCCTGATAATTTCCACCGTGAAATTTTTTTGAATCATCCATAATGAAAATTGAGAAGAGGAAAAGAGACTTTAGGATTTTATTGCATACAGACCCTTCTTGGTGGTTGAGATCGGAGGTAATCTACTCGGAGTTGTTCTCCACCAAAATGCTTTCCGTTCATGCTCTTCAGAGCAGAAATTGCATCATCAGTTTTAGAGAAGTTTATTAAAGCAGAATTTCGGTCTCGGAGGAACTTAAAATCTTCAATCTTTCCGAACTTAGAAAATTCGCTCTCAAGCTGTTCTTTAGAGATGGACGAGCTGATTCCTCCTACCCAAAGGTTTTTACCCGGTCTGGCCTAGAAAACCCAAGAACAAATTAATAAAATCATTTACTTGAAAACAAAGTTCAAAATTTTGGAATATGCTCGGCACAAAAATTAATGGTCGAGATTGAAAAGAAGCTATTGAAGAACAAATTTAAAGAGAAAAAAGATCAAGTACTCTTTAGTATTAAGAACTTTCCCGCAATGTCAACAGCTATAGCTTACAGCATGGGGGCAACTCAATTATTTTACTTAACGACGTTCACAAGGCAAGTGCCAAAGGGTTCAACCTTGGGCAGGATGTTCATACTTTCCTATCAGTGCTGCTGATCAATGACTATCCTCTCGACAAGAATCATGGAATATGGAAATGGTTATTTCAGATCAAAAATGAACCATTATTTTTTTTCAATTTTCCGGCAGTTAAAGACAGACAGACTGAAGAAGAACAGGGCATTGGTGTTTCAAAAATATTCTTAACATAGCCCATTCATTGTCATAACAAGCATAACTAGATCAAAAACTTTTGATACTACACGAGCATCGACAGAATATACTGAGGCATGATCTACATTTTTACATATATATGTATCAATACAATAGATACATATAAGCAGGACAGTTAATAACTTTTATATAATAGTTTATTTGCTTTCATGGGTCTCAATTCTGAAGTTGACTGATCCATCGACAGGATGTTCCAGACACGTTATTATATGCCAAGCAGTTAAACATCTAGTCGACAAGCACATAGCACAGCTGTATTCTGTAAGATCATAAAGAGGTGACATCATTCATGTCATCAATCGAAAGGGTTATCAACTAACAAAAAATTAGTACGCATTCATTTCTCAAACAGGATGATTGGAATGGCTTAACATTCCAATCACAAGATTATTGCTCAGAAAAATGTCTTTACTCTAATCAGGAAGTTTAATGAAGTTGCATTCATGGGACGAACAGGACATTATTAGAAAACTTGGGATAAAAATAGGAGAGATTACAAAGCACATAACATAATTAAGACATCAAAACTTTGCAGGAAAATTCACAAAATGTTTTCCATTTCATGAGTTCAAGCGTCAGCTTTGAAGGTGAAGAAAAAAATGAATAAAAGGGACATCAGCCCATTTGACACGGGCAACATAAATGCTGCCTCATTTTATATTTTTCTGCAAACAGAGAGGCCGTTCCTGATTTAAACAATCATTTATATGGTAGTTTGGTTTAATGTGATTAATCAATAACCACAGGACTGAAACAAGTAGAATGCTGAATAAAGGAATTCTGATATCAAATCCAGTTCAATGACTCAAGATAGGATTCATCAGTTTGATTAACAACTTGTCGTATACTTTTTGCCTCAGAACTCCGTAATATTGAACCGTTTGATTCATCAGCAATAACCATCCAGAGTGCAAATTTATGACTTTTATTTGCAAAATTAGATTAATTCTAAATTTTTGACCTTTGGGAAAATTAATCGTTGAAGTTGGGGAGTACTTTCAACGTTAATAGAGTGAGAACTTAAGCTGTGACAGTAATGACCACTGCGACCCTGAAACAAGATTCAGAGCATTGGTTTTGAAAACTTCAAATCTGAGCCAGATTTTGTCCGGGTTATACAATTCAGTCATTACTGTTTTTCAAAAGGCTAATAACCAGTAGTTTTACAAATCATTGGTAATACAAAGAAAAGATTACAAGAAATTTATGGCGTGAGGTAGCTAAAAAATCTACGCCACTGCCGATGTGAAGGAAACTCAGAGAACCGACTAGTTTGTTTGTTCTGTGTATAACCAGACAGATGAATAAAAAGCTAAATTTTACATCTTAATTCATATTGATGATTAACAGTCGGCCAAAGGCTTTAAAGGACGCACTTTTTCACAAAAATGATATCTAAACAAATATATTGGTTTAGATGAACAGCTCGAAGTCGCCCTGAAAACTAAATTTTATCACCTATAAATGCATTTACTCTGATTAAATTTGAAGTATCAAATGATCGCTTATAAACTCATAGTTGTTGAGTGTGCGCATAAAATATAGATCTAATATTCGTAGATCTATAGACAGAGTGAATTGAAGTAGAAACTGTTTCCAGAAATCATGAAGACCCCTTCGTTGGGAAAATTTAACTAAGTCGATACATAAATAGTCGATTCGTAGACTGAATTACCAAAATAGAGACCTCCTACAATTATATAAATATAGATCACTATCCATAGATCTATGATCTGTATGTATTGAAGTTCTAACAGTTTCCATAGATTGTATAGATCTCTCATTTGTTGCAAAACATAAATGTTCAATGGGCAATGCATATATCTATATATATATATATATATATATATAGAAAACACCTAAAATTTTATAAAAATGTTTGTTATATACTTAGATCTAAAATTTGGAGGTATTGAGCCTGTGGTCAAAAATCATACACATCTTTTATTATGTTGCGAAACATCAATGATCAATTCATAGTGCATATGTATATGACTTGAAACCACCAAAAATTCAAAAAATGTAGATCTAAATTCGTCACATATATGTATATGACTTGACACATAATTTGGATATATGAAGTTAAGACTGTTTCCAGAAATCACAAGAGATCTCTTTTATTGGGTTGCGAAACATGAATAGTCAATTCGTATAACAAACAATTATCTAATATAGGTCTAAAATTCGTAGATCAATAATTTGGAAGTTTTGAAGTTCGGACTGTTTCCATAAATCATATAATCTCTCTTCTCGAAATTAACTCCAGACAAATATGACGTTGTGAGCCGAATTTGGATCCTAAAAGGCATCAAAAAAAATATGGTGTACTGCATATTGACGTTACCTAACTCTTCAAAATTATGAAATACGCTAAATTTAACTCCTTTACCAGGTTAAGCTTCAGTTTTGAGTTCCTAGCGCAAGCTAGAGAAAAATTATTTAACACGCGGTAAATTATAACATTGGAATCGTGGTATGGACATATCCCTGGGAACCTATAACTTAGTACAAAAAATAGAAGAAAAATCCTGATCAAGCTACAAATAGAGAGAGGACAAACCGGCCGAGAAAACTCAATCCTTATCGCACTCCCGCGGATAACAGATCCCTGCAGAGCTTCCTTGGCCTTCTTGGCATCATCCAGGCGCTTGAAATTAACAAACGCGTAATTTCTCGTGGCGTACGCGATCACGCTATCGAGTACCCCGAATTTCCCGAAGAGGGACATCAGGTCAGCCTCGACGGAGCCCGGCGGCAGGTTCCCCACCCAGAGATTGAGCGAGGGATTGTCATCATCGTCCCGATTCTTCATACCGCGATCGTCGGCTTTTCTCTCAGGCGAAAACACGATTATCTAGCTAGGGTTTCTTGAAGAGGACGAAACGATCTTATTCGGCGAACGATGTCCGTCAGCAACGATATTTAATCCTGACCGTCTATTACAGCGCGGGTGGCTCACCGGGACGGTCGAGATCTCTGCTTGGCACATCCACTAAATTTTAAAGGACCAGTTAATGCAAGCCAACGCTTTGGGCCGTCATTTTGCCAGCACAGCCTACTGCCCCAGTGGGCAGCAGTGCGGCCCACATAAGGCAGTTGATACGGCTACATAAGGTTAGAAGAGAGAGAGAGAGAGAGAGAGAGAGGGATGTCAACTGAAATCACGATGGTTAGAGTGAGAGAGAGAGACCCGGGAAAGTAATCTAAAAATTTTTCTGTTATTTGATCGTTTTTCTCTTAGTATTACGAGTTGATCCCATCAAGAGTAAAGGAATATATAATACATTTTCTCTGATGTCCATTGATCTATGCTCAAGTCAAAGAAGATTTGATCTCGCCCATTCAAGGAATTCACCGAGTCAACCAGTAAACTTTGAAATGGCTTGTGTAGTAGAATTTCTCGAAGGTATTCAAGTGTCTATCCTCGAGCAGTATCCACACGATTATCAAATACTTAGATCTCCTCTTCAACACTCTTCACCAAGAAATAAAAGAAAAGAAATAACATAGTTTTCACAAGGCTTGGATGGACAGCTTGAGTAGTTATTATTCTCTCCTTATTTATAGACCTTGGGCATGTGAAATTTTTACAAAAACCCTCATAATTATATCTATATTGGCCAACTTTCATAGATTTTGTGTGAGTGACCTTCTAGGTTTATAAATATTCTTGTTAATAACTCAGTAGACCTAATAACGCTTATTGATCAACCTTATTAATTATTTATATTGACATTTATATTAATTAATCAAGGATCCATTAAGCCAATAGACAAGTCAAGTAGCCAGCATGTTGGGTGCCAAGATACATCACATGCTTTAGAGATATAGAATGTTTAAGAACTCTCAAATAGAATCTTGTCGTCATCGATTATTTTATAAGTAAAATCATTCGTCCGTGCGAAACTCATGAATGACTTAGAGCATGGTAAATTTTTAAACCCTAATCAATCACTCATGTGTAGAGGAATTTATTGAGAATCCTTATTTGATATTTATACTATCTTGGCCAAGGATTTCATCGCATCTCATTTCTTAAGTCAATCTCCTCAAATACTAAGGGCAAATGATCCCATCTTGACCGCACAGTCATCTTCAAGTACTTCATTTATATCTAATATATGACGTTTTATAAATCCCATCGCTAGGGATTCTTAAGTCATAATCGAAACACGATCATCGATCCACAAGATATTTTTGGTGTCTCAAGTCAAAAGACCGCATACATAACTATAACATAAATCAGTATGATTGACAGTTAGGTATAATACTATTCATTGATTCAGATGGATCAATTTAATGAAATATTTTTCCAAAGAGCACCTATTATATATCTTTAATGTCTCAATATCGATGGCCATACAAACAACCATATTCATCATAAAATTCATATCCAATAGTATCGCTTATTTCTATATAATTGGATGTCCTTAAGTATCCCTTGGACAAGAATGTCAAAGATATATGTTTAAAGATAAGTAATCATTATATTATGACTTCATCATAATTCACTTAGTCATTACATATGCTTATGGACTCTATTCTAAAAATCACATGAGAATATTAAAAAATAAATTTCATTTTAATGAATATAAACGAGATATATAGAAGTATAATTTAGTTTATAGACCACATAATGACGATAATTTTGATTTTTGGCTCACAATTCTAACAAATCCCAATACAAGTTTGATAACTCTGAAATATATTTTACATTAATGCATCATTTGTCATGTATAAGTGTTGATAAAGACTGTAAACAAAATGTAGAAAACCATTGCATCATTTTGATTTTTCTAGTGTGGGACTATGTGTGCTTATGTTATCGCAAGCAACATGATGCAACGAGAAGCATCCAAGTTTCAAGTGTAATCAAGACCATCGATAATCACTTAAGTGAGGGGGGTATGTGGCAATATCTTAGTCTTAGAGGACATCAATTCGTCATATTAATGGGAGAATTTTGGGTATCAAACTAAGGAGTTATAACGGCCAAGATTTGAAGCATCTCATATGTTGGATCATGATCAGACAGTTTGGATTCGGCGATGCTCTCTCTTCGTGTGGTGCTCCGATGAGGATCAGACGGTCGCAATTTAACCATAATGATTCCCCTCTTTGGATTCCATCGTGTCCATTGATCTCATCTAGGAGAAGATTTAACAGTCACTCCAAATTTTGAAATGTTATAAATTCTCTCTTTTCGAACAGTGTATGTATTTTTAGATTTTTGATTGATCAAACCTTTCGGACAACATTCAAGTTATATCTATTGTTTTTATCCTCTTCTAGACTCATTCCACATCCATGGAGTACTTGAAATCAAGATTTTGTTGTGGGAGCAAGAAGAATTCGTCTCTTGAACTAAAACTTTCTATTTTTCAAAATGTAAAATAAAAAGCCTTGATCTGACACTCAATTGGATCATTTCAAATGTGATTTCCAATTAGATTATATGTTTACTTCCTATCCTTCATCCTATATTACTAGATTTTAATTTCAGTTCATAGATTACATGAATTTTATGAAATTTTATCAATTTCTCTCTCTTCGTGATTGATTTTTATTAACTTACTTGGCTCTTTGATTTCTCTGCATATATAAGTTTAAATCAAGTGATTTTTTATTATGCGGATTTCTCTTTGAGTTTTCTTTGCAAAAAATTTAATTTTCCTAATTTCTCACCTCAATTCATTGTTCCATTGGATCAAATTATAAAGATATCTCAAATTTTCCCCTAATTCTCTGTGGATTTGACCCTTACTCACCGTTATGTGAATTAATTCATCATTAAATCTCAATTTCAGTGAGTTTAGAATATATTTTGACACATGGATGTGGATGTGTGTTTTTAACAACCACAGTTTGTTAATCAGACCTTATAACATTTTTAATAGGTTGGTCAAGCTTTGTCATATTTTTAAGTGGCCAATCAACTACCTTCTTAGGTGGGGTCAACCCACTCGACCTTTTTAAGTCAATTATGGTCAAAGTGATTATTGATTAGACAAATGTGGTCAAAGACATTCTTGAAGGGATAAATATGTCAAATGTCTTCTCTTTTATTTATTATTAATTAATTTAGATCTTTCATATTTTTAGGAAGAATCTATATTTGTTGGAGGAGAGAGAGATAAGCCCACCTCCTTAGGGAAGCGGTAAACTTATCACCCCTTAGAGAGTGGTCAACCCACTCTCTTAAGAGGTGGTTGTGGGGCCCAACTTGTTAGGAGGGACTCTCTCACCTCCTTAAGAGTTAGTTATAATCATGACCCTTGTGTCTTGGTTATCCTTCTGCTGTTGTGTGCCCTTGTGTGTAGTCTTTAGCTTGTCCCATATTTCCTTAGCTGTAAGGCAACTTGCCACTTGATGAAACAAGTTATCACTAATCAATGCGAAGACAATATTCTTTGCGCTCCCGTTGAATTCCATCTCTTCCTCGACCCCAACTCTCACCTTTATCTTATCCTATGGTACTAATCTCTTGGTCTTGACCTCCTTAGCTGCCGAACACCCCTTTTCCCCAGAGTCGAGCTCCTCCTGAGATTGCGCATCCCTGCAACCCACATCACGACTCCTCCGATTGTGCCGCCGACCTCAAGCAAAGTGAGATTGTGCCCTTTTGTACCTCTTGGTCTTCTTGCTCCAGAGACTCCTCTCCTTCTTGTCTCAACTAATGAGTCTCATCCGATTCTTCCAAGTGTATGTGAGTGTAATTCGGATTAACAAAGTATAACTAAACAAAGTATGATGAGATTAAACAATAAAAAAAATAACTAGGAGAAAGCTTATTCTACAGAGTAGTTGTTTACTAACTCCTTAGGGTAATCCTTGAAGCAATAGGTTAGCTAGGATGGCGTTGACATCTAGGGTAAACTTTGACCTCTGTGATGGATTATTGACTTATGACCTCAAAAGGTTGACTTTGGCTTTTGGGGTTGACTGTGACTTATAGGGTTGACTTTTGACTTATAGGGTTGACTTTGAGTTCTAGGGTATACTTTGACCTCTGAGATGGATTATTGACTTATGACCTCAGAAGGTTGACTTTGACTTTTGTGTTGACTTTGACTTCTATGGTTGACTTTGACTTTTTTAGGATTGACTTGGACCTTGTAAACAGTTCAATTTGATTGAATTGCTCTCGAATGCTTTACAAATCGGAAGAACATCTCAATTTATAGGGATTTTGGGTGTAACTGTACGATTAAATCGATCAACGGCTCTGATGAAACAGTTGATTGTGAACCATTATCGTTAAGTCATGTCTGTTGGATTGCCGATGGACGCTCGAGATGAAGCCACGTTGACGCGCGTTATAAAACGCCTTGAAACCATCGTCGTTGGATCGCGATCTGACACCTCCGATGCGTTTCTTTGCGATTTAATCTCGACTGTTATAACTCTCGCAATCAACGATCAAGATTAGACGCGATCCGGTGTACCCCGATTAAAGTCTCGTGTCCATCAATTTAAGTGAAGATCAAGGGCCGCGATTCACCGCAGAATCGGACGTTCCTTAAGCTGCCACATCATCCCTCGCATCAACCGTTCGATCGCGACGCAATCAGACAGCTCTGATTACACCATGTCACCTGCGCATTATAAAATATTTGAAAATTCAATTTTTAATTAGAAAATTCAATTTTTAATTCTAGAAAATCCTTATAAATTCATTAAAAATTCAAAAAAATTCTGGAAAAATATCTAAAAATTAAAAAATTCATAAATTTCAAAATATAACTCCAAATTAATCAAAATTTCTTTCATTTGATCAGAAATTTAATTATCTATCATTATAAAAAGTTAAATTTAATAAATAACAAGAGTTTAAATTTTTATTTAAAAAATACATTCATTTCTTTAAGATTTTAAATTTTAGAAAATTAAATGAATGTTTATAAAAATGATTTCTCTCATTATTTAATTTTAAAAGCACTTATAATCTCAAGTAAAGATGGGTTATAAAACTATTTATGTTTTAATTCCTCATAACAGATAAATACTCATAAATATGATAACATGCATAGGAATGAAATCATGTATGCCTTAATATGCATCAATAATCATGTATTATCATGTCTAAATAGCATGTTATCAATCTCCTTCCACGGTTCGTCGGAACCTTGAGAGATTTGGAAATTTGTTGAGAGCCCTGACGAGCTTGATGGCTAACAAGAAGTCAGAACAAAAACCCTATTTTTCTCTTTTCAAAAGGAAATCGAGTACGATCAACTTGATGATATCCTCTATTTATAACCTAAACCCCACGGAACTCAAATTAAAAGGAAATTACTTAAAAAACCTTTTCTTCCTCTTAGGGCATTTCTGATATAGATAATTCTGATGTGTATCATGAGTATTAAGAGATACATTTATATGCATTTAAAACTAACTCTAGATAACCTAAATTAGATTAGTTTACACTTGTAATGATGATAAAGAGAAACAAGAAAGGACATAGTTTTGATTGTAATTAGGTCTGCAAAAGATGTGATAATTAATAGGATTAGTCCAAAATAATATAAACCAGAATAACCAATAATTTGAATTGAAATAATGTAAGAGACTAAATAATTTGACTTATCATGCAGAAATATTCATTTAAACAGTAGTGTATACATCAAAATCCCTAACACTAACACTAACAAAGACTATAGATTATTAATTGAGCCTAAAATCTATATCAAAACTCCCTCTCCAAGTTGCATATACAAGGGATTGGTTTGTAGACGCCTCGATGTGGTCCTTGAAAAAAAACATTGTTGACATAAGTTAATTAATCTATAGAGGAAAAATTAAATGAATTTCCAAGCCATAAAATGTGCCCATGTATGAACACATCATACCATCTTGGTAATAGTTGATAGTAAAAAGTGATATCCCAGTCATAATATTGACCTCATAGAAACAAGGTAAATGTTCCCATGTTTTACCATCAACCATGCCCAAATCTCTCTTTCCATAAAGGATATCCAAAGTAGTATTAGGATTAGAATCGGAGTCAAGGATGAGGTCATGGTGTAGAAAGATAGTCAAAGGAAACAAAACTAGAGACATGGTATTAATTTTAAGAATATCAACCTTGGAGAAGATTGGTAGGAACATGTGAATCATTTAAAATATATTTTGTTATGATTCATATGGTTATGACTAAGGTGAAGATGGTTGTGAACCAGATAGACTTGAAGCTAAACAAGTACACAATGGAAAAAAAGAATTTGACCTTTTCATTTCGACGAGAGAAACTTTGCCAATGCATAGAAAGGAAAAATCATACATGTATATAAGGGGGAAAGTAGCATCCAAAGTTGGAAAATAAAGTGAAATTATCAATGGGATTTAAATAAAGTGAAATTACAATAAATTATTTATTTTTTAGTATTAAGAATTGTCTGTAACATCTTTTCTGATTTTGAGGATGTCCACCAAAGACATCTTAGACTGTATGAGTGGAAAGCTTATCAAGCTTCAAAGACAAATCTTGGAAAAAAGGTATTATATCCAAATATTGTAGGATTTAAAGGAAAAATTTTAGTTCTGGGAAGGAGACCAAGAGGAATCCTACCACCTAGAGCAGTGGAGGGAAGGATATAAATAAGTGGATGTTAAAACTTTAACAACCCACATGTAGTGAGTAGCCCCCATCTCAAAAAAAAGAGTGAAGGTAGTATCTACATGATAAAGCTTTCTTTCTAGAACAACATGTACTATACATTATCAAGAATATTGATTTGATGACTAATACCAAAGGGAAAAAAGTGTTTAGTTCTTTTCATTGAACTTTGAGATATTATTTGTGCAAAGAAAATTTGAGTGATGGATCATTGGGCAATAATTATTTAATTTTTTTTATCTCACTGATAACATGCATATTTAACTTAAATTCTTATCTTATTTAACTAATATTCATGCTTATTTATGTGATTATGATGCATGTTATCATAGTTTTATGAATTTTCTCCATTGATATGACATTTTACTAAAGTCCATATTTATGCATAATTTAGGGTTAATTCTATGCTTTATTGATGATTAATCTTTTGCAAGGTTAAATTAATAGAAATTAATCACTTTCCTTGAATTACTTTGACTTTAGTAGATGTTTTGAAGACTAAATTTCAAGAAGAGAATGATAGGATGATATAAAGAAGACTTCTTAAGAGATTATTTAAATTCATTATGAATTCATCTTTTATTCTTCTTCCAATTTATTTTAGATGGCATGATATTAAAAATAAAGAAATTTGTGATCCAATGGAGAAAATTTGAATTAAAAAGGAGTTATATTTTCACAGTTATTGATTTTTAAATTTCCTTGATTTTTTCAGGATTTTATTTGATTTTTATCAATTTATTTCCTTATTTAAAAAGGGCAAAAAGGGGGTAATTTCCGCAAGAACTGCGGGCTGACGTGGCGCGGGACCCGCGCAGATGCGACATAGCATGCAAGGCCATATGGCAGAGCCGCGCAAGCCCAAGCGGCGCGTAGGTGGCGCGAAGGAGGCGCGGACGCGTGGCAGGGGCCACGCGAGTCCACGCACACGCCCGTGTGGCGCCACGTGGTAGTGTGAGGGGGCTATCAGGTGAAGGGTGACGAGCGGAGACCGCGAAGTCATCAATTTCACATGGTCTCGTGTCAAAACAAAGTCCAAACTTACCAATTTGATGAAAATATCTCGAATTGAGGGATATAATGGTAAATATGAGTCGAATCCACAGGAAAATAAGGAAATTTATGACGATCTCTTTGAAATTGATCAAATCGGATGATGAATCGATGATAGAAATAGGGGAAATGGTAAATTATGAAAGAGAACTTCAAATCGTTTCCACGAAATCAAAAATCATCGAATTTGACTTTGATTTCGTGGACAAATTGAAGATCGAAGTAGAGAGAATTTTCCGAAATCGTAAATCGCGAATTTAACAAAAATTAAATAAAATTAAACATTAAATCCTAATCTAAATCGAAATTAAACATGAATGGATGATAGATTAGCAAAAACTGACTCCACTAACCCCAAATAACGGTCGAATTAACACGATTAGTCACCTAAATCGTCGAAAATATGAGGAACGCAATCGTGGAGTTCAAGCTTCAATTTTTCCTTCGTCTCTCAACCAAATCTCGATCTTAAGCCCTCTGAAGATGGGGAATTGAGTGTAGAAGAGGCTAGGATCGAGAGATTTAAGAAGGGAGGTGTCTAAACAGATCAATTGGATTGATTTCTTTCTCGAATGCTTTAGAAATCGGAAGAACATCTCTATTTATACAAGTTTTGGGCGTAACCGTCCGATCGAAACGATCAACGATTACGATGAAACGGTCCATCATGGACCGTTTCAATTATATCACAGCCGTCGGATCTTGATGGAGCGGCAGGATGAAGCCGCGTGGATAAGCATTATAAAACGCATTTGATCGTCGTCGTTGGATCGCGATCCGATGCTTCGGATGCATCCCGCGCGATCAGATCACAGCCGTTATAACTCCCGATTAGAGGCACATGCATTTGATGTGATCCGGTGGACCGTGAGTACATCCAATCGACGCGCTTCGATCATTCTTCATTTGATCCAATGCCTCACTTTTAGCCACGTCACCTGCACTTAAAATACCGTGTGGAACTTAGTCCCACACTGGAAAAATTAGAGAGAAGACTCGGGTTTATAAGGAGCAACAATATGTAAGGTTAGCTTAAATTCCGAATACGGAATGCTTATATGTACTATAACCCATATAATTACGATAAATATAAATAACACGTCACATCCGCGCCGCGTAGGCGCTGCGTGGGCCCTCGTGGCACTGCCACGTGGCCCTGAGTGCCACGTCGCATCCACGTGGCACCGCGCAAATTATAAACCCATTTTTTGCTTTTTAAAATTATTTTAACATTTAAAAATCACAAAATAAATTCAAAAAAATCTAGAAAAAATCCTAAAAATTAGAAAATTCATAACTTTCAAAACATAACTCCAAATTAATCCAAATTTCTTTCATTTGATCCAAAATTTAATTATCTATTATTCTAAAGAGTCAAAATTAATTAATAATGAGATTTTTAATTTCCATTTCAAAAATACATTTATTTTTTAAGGATTTTAACTTAAGAAAAGCATAAATAAATGTTTATAAAATGATTTCTCTCATTATTTTAACTTTAAAAACATCTATAATCTCAAGTAAAGATGGCTTATAAAATTATTTATTTTTAAATCATCATATTTAACCCTAATTTAAAGTAATTTTGAGATTATAATGACTTTTTCATGGAATGATAGAAAAATACTCATAAATATGATAACATGCATGGAAATGAAACCATTTATGCCTTAATATGCATTAATAATCATATTTTATCGTGTTAATTTAGCATGTTATCAAAGGGCCCACGGGTTAGTGGGGGCCCTGGTTAGATAGTTAGGGCGGTAACGCAAGGGCATTATTTTCGCCCCACCTTATATATGTGAGTTTTCTGGATATTTTCTCCGTGTGGGACTATGTTCCTGTGAGATTTTAAATGTGCAGGACACGTGGCAGCACTACAGGCATTGGATGCGATCGCGTCACATAAGGCACGTTGATCGCGTGGACTCGGGACCACCGATTACCATCACAAGCACGTGCGCAAAGGAAGACTGTCGATCGCATAAGTGGACATCAGACGGTCAAGCTTTTATCGCGCTTTGGCGATCATGGGCGACACTTGGAAGCATCAAGGGCTTTCGATCTTCATCAGACGAGAGAAAGATCGTGGGATTGTGGATCGTGGGATCATGGCCCACGATAATTGCATGATCGTGGCCGTCGATCGGTCTTCACCGAATCGGACGAGTCTGCGATTTTCGCAGGATTTTCTCCTATAAAACTGTGTTCTCTCCCTTTGTAAAACTTAACTCTTGATTGAATCGTGAAGGAATTAAGCAATTTTTGGGCAAGATCTTGAGTTCTTCATGATCCCCCCATGTTTAGACTCGATTGCGATCCAATCGGAGCGGAATTGATCACGAATCATCGCTTGACTTGATCAAATTCTCCCCTTGAATGCCGAACGTACGCCGAGGAAGAAAACAAGCCAATACTCTTCAATCCGTGTGAATTGAAGCCAAATATTCATGTAAATCGGGTTAGTAGTGTGAATCAATCGTTCATCTTGCGATAATTTGTATTTAGATTAGATTTAGGTACTTAATTTTGCTTTAAAAGTCGTTTTGTTATTCATTTTTGCCTAAATTTGGTTCGAATTTTTGCTTATTTTGAAATAAGGTTATCTCTTTGATCTTAAGTCTGAATCACTTGATTCCTATTTTATTTGATTCCTTGTTTCATCAGATTTTCGTGGATAGAAAATTCATAAAATTTCATGATCATTTGTCCCCTCAATTTAACGTTTGACCAACTACTATTCATTTTTAATCCGAATTTGGGCGTTGACTTACGGGATCAATTACTCTTAAAACACAAATTAAAATTTGACAATTTTAGTGTCTTTGGAATCTTCTGGTTGTTATATTTCTATTGATATATTAATTGCAAGATTTGGATATCATTTGGTTAGTCAATTTGATGATTTAATCCAAAGTGCTCATTTCGGGATTTTTTTATCTTTGATTTTCAATAATTTATAATAAATCCAATTCTTCTTGAAAAATCACAAATTTTATATCAATAAATTCCATTCTCTCAATAGTTTCTGAATATATTATTTAAGTAATATTTTAAGTTCTTTTTATTCTTTGATTTTCATAAAGTCAACTACTAGTTAAAGTCAACACTTTGACCTTGACTTTTGACATTTCTTCGTCAAATCAATTTCTAAAGTTCTTAAAATATCCTATCTAGTATATTTATATTATTTTTATTCATAAACTATCATTTTTACTTCTTAAAATCTTTTATTAAACCTAAGTTTGAGCAAGTCAACTCTGCGATCAAAGTCAATTGTGTTCTCTGTGGATCGACCCGATACTTACACTATACTTGATTTTATATCTTTGTCATTGTGAGTTTGGAATTATAAATTTTTTTACCGACATTTGTGTTTTTAAACAACCGCATAAATCGCTTTGTCACTCATCGACAACTTGAATGAGATATTTGACTAAAGATGCTAAAGAGTGATTGTCAAAAAAGAAATTTTTGTTACAAAACCCAAAAATTAAGGTGGTTTCTTCAAGACCCCAAATATTACGATACATGACAACAATGGATATCTCAATGATGCTTTCATAGTTGATAAGATTCATAATGAAAATGGAGCAAGGGAGAGGTGCAATGCCTCTTGGATCTTAGACATTCAATGGAAACCAAGCTAGAAATAGCAATCAAATGAAGAGTTTGTAGTAGATTTAAAAGAAAAATGTCAAGAAAAAATTCATCCTAACGAAATTTTAGATGGCTTTTCCATTTTCATGGCCCAAACCAATCACTTTTCTAGCATGAAATCCTCAAAAGACACAATGAAAAGGGTAAAAAGTAACGAAATAAAAGGATTATGGGTTGTGACGCTATTGAATGAAAGATTAACAAGTGAGGCAAATATATAATACTTGTCTATTTATGATCTACATACTCCAAGATACTGGGGTATGAAAACCCTTTTGACGAGAACTTGTGAACATGATGTAGCAAGAGATGTGGACTTGATGATGTTGCCAAAAATTTTGAAGCTGACTCTGATCTTAGAAGAAATCTTGATGGCTTCGGTGATACCCAACATTAGCTTAGACAACTAATCATGAAGATTAACAAGATATTTTGATAAAAATGGTCTTTAGAAAGCCATCGAATGCCAGGAAAAGGTGGCATATCAACGAGTTGCTGATCTTAAAAAAATTGTACAAAACACAAACCAATGTGAGCATACATATGAGAAAGGCAAAATGACTGGCCAAAAAAACTCTAAATTTTAAGAAATTGATGTGCATTGGAACTTGCTCATAGGAGGGATAAAATAATGAGTCATAATGATGTAAAAGGTGAACAAAGCATCTGTCCCATGAAACCCTAGTTCCTTGATATCATATGAGAAAAGAGAATGAAGCAAAATGATGGAACGACTCTTTTGAGGGAGGGAGCCTTGTATGTGTGGAAATAAGTAGGCCCAAACAATAGGTACAAGGATAAGCTCCAATACATAAACATAAGAGATTAGAAGAAAAACACATAAATATAAACATGCATAAATGATAGGAGGATCAAGAATAGTCAATTTCATAGTTGATGACTAGGGCACCTACCTTGTCGCCGTCTATCTCATGATCGATTTCAATTTATTCTACGGTAATAAGCAAGAGCTTTATGCTCTGAGACCCATTTAAAAGGCAATGATATGAGGTCACTAGGAGATAGACATTGGAAAATAGGTTCTAAAGTATGGAAGTATCTTCATCGAAGTTAAGCGAGAAAATTTACATTTTAGAGGAATTATCTCTCCTATTTTGACATATCTGTTTGTGGAAGAACACTCTGATTTATTGAATATAGGAAATTACAATTGTCATATCAAAGTAACTAGAGGAGTTCCGAGTTCTTGCTGCCAAAAGAAACACTCGAGATCGGCCGAAAATTCTATGGATATAAATCCATGGGAAATTTCGACGAGATTCCCCGTGACAGCTACTACAACCGAAAGAGAGATGATCTCAAATGAAACCGATCGGGTTCTCTAACCTGATCCTTGGCGCCACCAGTCCCTCCCGTGGTCAACCTCCAGATCTTTCCCCCCGTCTCTCCGAGCAAAAAAGATATCCTGAAAATAACCGTCCCTCCCCCCTTTTATTCCCCACCACCTCAGTTTTGAAGATTGTGGTCTTTCCCGTCCATTCTTGACACCTGTCATCGGTAGACCCTTCTGGTGGACCTATTAACTTCCTCTTTATTTAAGCGCCTATGCTTCCGATGATAATAGGTAATTATGGGAGTCCTACCATCTCTCCCCGCCAAGAGATTCAGCTTGTCCTCAAGTTGAAATTCACGAAATCGTTGATGAATTATGCGAGAAGATTCCCTAAGTTGATTCGAAATCGGGCAAACCTTTCCACTTCACCAATACTAACTGATCCGGTCCTGCCCCCTAGTGTCCTTGAGTTGGAGTGGCTCAACCACCCATTTCAAATCATCAGCCAAGGTAGAGGGGAGAGGTAATACTTGATCAGGGTTTCCTACTACCTTTTTTAATTGGGATGCATGAAAAACAGGGTGAATGCGGCAATCAGCCGACAGTACCAACTTATACGCGACAACATTAACTTGTTTGATAATTGCATAAGGACCAAAGTATTTTGGAGCCAATTTCTCATTAAACCTCTTCGATAAGGCCCGCATACGATAGGGTCTCAACTTCAGGTAAACTAGGTCGTCTTCTTTGAATGATACATCCCGCCGATTTGAGTCCTTAGCAGCCTTCATAATGGTCCGGGCATTGACAAGTGTTCTTTCAAGAGAGTAAGTACCTGATCCCGTTCTTGTCAGTAATGATCAATGTCATCCACAGGAGACTTGGGATTGCCATAATGACAAATAGTTGGAGGATCTCTACCGTAGACTATTTTGAAGGGGGTAGTGTGAGTACTTACGTGGTAAGACGTGTTGTAACAAAATTCCACCCAAGGAAGCCAAGAACACCAAGAAGTGGGTTTGGTCGAAGAAAAACAATGAAGATAATTTCCCAAACGCTTGTTTACTACTTCAGTCTGTCCATCAGATTCAGGATGATATGCTGAAGTGAAATTTAACTTGGTCCCCTGAAGTTTATGAATCTCTTGCCAAAAGTGCCCCATAAAAATCTTCCCACGGTCAGAGACGATGGATTTAGGGGTGCCGTGCAAGCGAATTATCTCCTTTACAAAGAGGCGAGCCAACCCTTGGGCGTTAAATGGATGCTTAAGAGGAACAAAGTGGCTAAATTTTGACAGACGGTCAACGATGACCCAAATTGTGTCAAACCCTTCAGATCGAGGTAGCGCTTCAATGAAGTCCATAGTTATATCTTCCTAGATGTTTTGCGGTATGGGGAGGGGCTGAAGTAATCCCAGGGGTGATAAAGCATTGGTTTTGTTTATCTGACGCACTTGACATTCGCTTACATGTCGTTTGATATCACCCTTCATGCTGGTCCAGTAAAATTGGTCTGCAACGTGTTTATATGTTTTGAGGTAGCTCGCATGCCCCCCAACTGGACTGTCATGGAAATCTGACAGAATAGCCTTGATGAAAGAAGACCTTCGAGGAATGACTAATCTGCCTTTGTACCTTAACTGATTGTGACTGATGGTGAAATGGGAAGGAATGTCTGGATTAGCTTCCAATTGGTGAATAATTTTGAGAAGCGAAGGGTCTTGAAGGACTTCTTGGCAAATTGCTTCCACGTCCGGCGAAAATAGAACTGAAATTTCCTGAAGGGTGGCGTCATTTTCCAGATTTTCCAAATTCACCCTCAATAATGCGTTTGCTACCTTGTTGGTTCGGCCTTCTCGGTATTTAATAGTGAATTGAAAACCCATTAATCTCACTAACCACTTGGCATATTGACTGGGAATCTCTTTTTGCACCCAAAGATACTTGAGACTCATCTGATCCGAACGAATAGTAAAAGGCTTGTGGATTAAAGAATGCTTCCGTTTCTGCACTGCCATGACCACCGCGAAATAATTCAATTTCGTAGGCTGATCTAGGTACCTTGGTTTTTGGTAGTCCATGACTATAATAAGAGATGGGTCGCCCATGTTGCACCAGGACAGCTCCAATGCCAAGATTAGAAGCATTAGTTTCAACAACAAACGAGTTAGTGAAATCTGGGAGGGCCAATACCGGCGTGGTTGCTAAGGCATTCTTCAGGTGATTGAATGCGTCCTCCGCGTCCACAGTCCATGATAGCTTGTTGCCTTTGGTCAATTGAAACAGAGGCTTGGCAATTAAGGCATAATTCCGAACGAATTTGCGGTAGTAGCCTGCCATACCCAAAAAACTACGCACATCTTGGATACTCTTGGGTAGAGGCCACTTAAGGATGGAGCTAACCTTGCCTTCATCAGTCGAGACTCCCTCAACAGAAATCCAATGGCCTAAATACTCCAATCGTTCTTGTCCCAATTGACACTTCGCCACATTGACATGCAATTGATTTTCTTGTAAAAGAGAGAAGACCAAGATGAGATGTTCCTCATGTAGTTGAACATCAGTGCTATAAAGCAAGATGTTATAAAAAATACTAGTACGAATTCCCGAAGGTAAGGCTTAAAAATTCAGTTTATTAGTGATTGAAAAGTCGACGGCGCATTACATAAACCGAAAGGCATCACCTTAAATTCATAATGATCCTCATGGGTCTTAAAGGTCGTCTTCGGAATATCCTCTTCTTTCATCCGTATCTGGTAATAGCCAGATCGTAGATCCAACTTTGAAAAGATCTTGCTGCTGTACAGTTCATCGATTAATTCATCCACAACTAGAATGGGAAACCAATTAGGAATGGTCAACTTATTAAGTGCGCGATAATCAACACATATACGCCAGCTAGCATCGCGCTTCTTAACCAATAATATAGGGCTTGCAGAAGGGCTCTTTGAGTGCTTGATAATTCCCGCGGCCAAGAGTTCTTTTACCAGTCTTTCCACTTCATTTTTTTAGTCGTAAGAATGCCGATGGGGGCGTTGATTGACCATGGGAGCATTGGGTACCAGAGTAATAGCATGATCAATATCACGTGTCGGTGGTAATCCTCTTGGCTCTTGGAAGACTTGTTGAAACTAAGCTTGGAGTTTGTCAGCTAATGAAGCATTCGCGGGTGCGTTATGCATAGGATCCTGCACATCCTCTAAGAAATACAGCTCAACCATAAAAATGCTCCCCGCAAAAGTATCCTTGTCGATATTGTCATAGTCAACCATCTGTCGATGCAAATTTGGATCACCTTGCAGAATATGCACTTGTCCATCCAAAATGAATTTCATGATTAAATTCCGGAACTGTTGGTGAACCCATCCGATGGAATCCAGCCATTGTTTTCCCATGATAACATGAATGTTGGAAAGAGTCAACGGTAAAAACTCATCAATGATCATAATGCCTTGAGTGATGATGGGCACCTCAACATATTTGCCCTTCCCAAAGACCACTGAGCCATCACCAAGAACAATGCGATAAGTTGACATCGGCGTTAACGGTAATTTGAGTTCCTCTGCCAATTTGCCACAAATAAAATTATGAGTCGCATCGGGATCAATGAGGATTACAATATCTCGGTCGTGTATCTTTCCTTGTAGCTTCATCGTAGACCTTTTGGATAATCCATGTACCGAATTATAGGACACAAAAGTAGTGAAGATATTATTCATTTCAGGAGAGTCACTGTCAATCGGTGCCCAATCCTGGTCAAGATCATCAGAATTTTCCATCTCGTCATCGTGGACCAATAATATATTAAGTTGTTTCTTACATTTGTGTCCCGGGGAGAACTTATCATCATAGTGGAAACAAAGACCCTCGTCTTTCCGAGCTTGAAATTCGGCATCAGTCAACCACAGTTGCCACTTGGAGAAATTAGTTGCCAATGTTAGGCTAATAGTGCGTGATGTATTAATTGGGGCCGAACCTCCCGAGGTACTGGCTTTGCCCCTGTCAAAAGTAGAAGGAGAATTAGTGGAATTATATCCTCCTGGCTTTGTGAAGCCCTTGTTCGTTGAGGACAGTGGGACCGATTGCTCAGGTAGAGTAGATGATCTCATGACATGCCAATTGGCATGGAGTTGCTCCTCCATTTTGAGTGTGGCATCCATTAAGGCCGATAGGCCCTTGATCTTTAAGACATCCACATGAGAGCAAATAGCCGGTGTGAGTCCCTTCAAGAATACGAGCTCCAAGAATTTAGGCTCCAAATCCAGAATTTGAGACGATAACCGTTCAAATTCAGAGCGGTAAGCCATAATTGTGCTTCCTTGTTTGATGTCCATGAGCTTTTCCAAAGCCAAATCTGGATCAAAAGAATTCTAGCGCTCATCCAGCTTGGAGCAGAATTCCTGCCGTGTGTGAATTTTATCATTTTTTTCGGTTCACATAAACCAATCAAGTCCCAGTCCATCTAGATATAACATGATGGAACTCATGCGATCAGACTCCTTGATATCATTAAGTGTAAAATACCTCTCAGCTTGTTCAAGCCAAGCTTCAGAATTTTCACCACAGAAAGGAAATAATTCCCCCTTTTTTTCCTTGGTCGTAGTACTAATGGTAATGACCGGCGGAATCTTGACTTCTGGCAGCTTTTCACCAACGAAAACTTCGGGTATAGGAATTTCCCCCAACTTAATGTTTGCATTTGGAGCATCATATGCTGGAACATACCTTAAGTAGAGGCCTGCATTTGTTCCAAAGTAGCTTGCGTAGATGCATGAACAACTTTTAATTCATCAATTTGCATAATCTTGGATTTCATTTCCTCCATCTGAGTCGTCAACTTTTCCACGACCTCAGCAGCATGCTTCGCCATGCGGAAGGATGGCTCTGATACCAATGGAAGAACACTCTGATTTATTGAATATAGGAAATTACAATTGTCCTATCAAAGTAACTAGAGGAGTTCCGAATTCTTGCTGCCGAAAGAAACACTCGAGATCGGCCGGAATTCTATGGATATAAATCCATGGGAACTTTTGACGAGATTCCTCGTGACAGCTACTGCAACCGAAAGAGAGATGATCTCAGAATGAAATCGATCAAGTTCTCTAACCTGATCCTTGGCGCCACCAGTCCCTCCCATGGTCAACCTCCAGATCTTTCCTCCCGTCTCTCCGAGCGAAAAAGATATCCTGAAAATAACCGTCCTCTCCCTTTTATTCCCCACCACCTCAGCTTTGAAGACTGTGGTCTTTCCCGCCCATTCCTGACAGCTGTCATCAGTAGACCCTTCCGGTGAACCTATTAACTTCCTCTTTATTTAAGCGCCTATGATTCCGATGATAATAGGTAATTATGGGAGTCCTACCAGTTTGAAATGGCGAAATGTTTCATTGTGAAAGTGATTTTGGTTAGAACGTTTGATTATTATCTGCTTTAATCTAGCATGTGAAGGAACCAAATTCAAAACCCATGTGAGTTTTTACTTCGTTGACTACAGGATTTTGGCTCTCGGTCTTGGATTTTTTCTAGAGATGTCATGCAATACCAATTTATGATCACAATCGTTGAGCCATGAACCAGTGAAGAAAGGGATACAAGCAAAGTCCATGAGGATGTGGGCAAAAAATAATAGACTAGCAGTGCCTTGTAAGGTGGCTCGTAACATGCTATGTATTTGTGGGAAAATAGGGGTCTCTTGAACAGCCGGGTCGTAGAATTTGGCTATGCTTTATTCGCTGTACATCTTCTCCTTATTTTCGTTCAAGAAATGTTCCACCGACGCCCATAGAGCAAACTCCTGGCCTTTTTGGCTTGAGTGATAGCTTTAGCAATGAATACGTCAACTTGGCTTTCATGCTGGTCATAGATGATGAAAACAGTGAACAAGCCCACCAACCCTGCTGTCCAGTAATAGTTAAACGATTACTCTCAATCACAATTCAGCAATCACAGGAAGAGCTTCTCTCTCTCTCTCTCTCTTACATGTGCCAAAGAGCAGCAAGGGAGAGATCTGGACAACAATCTTGAGGAGAAACAGAGCTGCTGTGGTCTGCAAGATGACCAGCAAACACTTCAGGCCGTTAACTTCTGATAAAAGAGGAATATCGAGTGTCACTAACCTTCATAAGGAGAGTCAAATCCTCCCCTCTAGAGATGGACTCCATCGTGCAGACACCCTTGTTCCACATGGACAAGACCCAGCTGACTGCTGTCCTCACAGAAGTCTCTGAGACTTCAAAATGGGATACAGATATCATCTCACTCTTTGACCCAATTCTGCAAGAAATTACCCAGTTAAAAACAGACTCCAATATCAACTACAAACACTTTTTGAAGTTTGCATATTTACAAGGAAGAAGGCAACTGGCAGTAGCCAAAAAGAATGACAGACGCCAAAAATAGAAGCTCTGCCATGGAGGAGACGAGAGTTCTCCCAGAGAAGAGGAACCAGTAGAGCAAAAAGGAACATGCCCAATGCGGAAAAGAAGCTCTTCTTTTTCATTTTTTCCAAAGTAGTATATCAGACACTGCAGAAAGAGTCATATATGTATAATAATAATCAAATAACCTCAATAAATTTATTCAATCAACGAACTCACCTATTCCAGATCCTAGAAAACTCTCCACTTTTGAAAACGAGGTGAGATCAAGTTCTCTTGAAGAATTCATCGCTAAATGGGAAGATAATTCAGCTGTAAGCGCTATACCGTCCTAGAAATTATGAATTATTTTAATTTTTAATTCTATCAAGTGGAGAGAAAAAAATAGTGAATAACTTATATTCACACTGACTCACTTCCAAAGAAACAATTGGCGAGTAGCCGATGTGTTTTTGAGCATTTGAACAGTCGAATGTTTTAGTGCAAAAAAAATTGGCTAGAAATTTGATATTCTTGGAAGAATTTCCAAGGTTTTCAGAAATTCGCCCAAATATCGTCAAAATGAATAGGACCAGCCTGGGAGGAAGACGAAAACTGGACCTGAAGCTATAAACAGAAAAATTAAATCAGGGGAAAAAGTGATTTACCCATTAAGTGTACTTTTTTACAATAAATCCCTGAATTGATAAGAAATTCTATGATTAAATCAGAAACTGAATAAATGTTCCATTGAGTATAAGTCCTTTTAACCATGATATCAACAAGGGTAGATGTATTCCCTTTACAAACTCACCAAGGAATTCCTAGATCACCAAGCATCGATGAAGCAAAATCTCCACTCTTCACTGGTTGAAAATTATTAATGAAAAATGCCTATAAAAATGAATCTCTAATTAATAAAACAATTTCTTTCAATGAGACATAATTATGATACCTTTCCAGAAACAGAAGGTTTGTTTCGTCCCAAAGCATTTTCCGCACAGATATGTGCATGGGATACATTGTCCATGTAGGTATAGTCAGACATATTGGTACCGCTTCCGAATAAAAACTAAGGTCAAAAATACTTTCCATTTAGATTGTAAAATAAGAAGAAACGAATGCATGAGGTTGATTGAAAGAAAATTGTTTTGGGGGCCAAATAAAAAATTTACATGAAAAATCCAAAAATCGTGCGTATTTTCTTATAAATCCTTTAATTTCTGAACGCTGCCAAGATTTCCCTGAAGAGAGAAAATTACATCTCCCCACTTAAGTATTCCAAATTATCCTCACTCCTTCCACGAATCCCTATGAGTTGATCGACTGATAAGAAAAAGTCACAGTTTTTTTGGGTGCTCACAACCATAAGCAAACTGGCATAGATAAAACATTATTGCATCTAAACTTGAGGCTTAAGAAAGACAGAACAAAAATGAAAAATGGGGTTCTCATACCTGTGCCCAACTAGATTTAACTAAGCTGATGAGAGATGGTATAAGATATGGATCTGCAGGTCCAAAAGAATTGCATGGTCGAAGTACGCAAGTTGATAAACAGCCAGAACCATTAGCTGATAGGACCATGGCTTCTGCTTGAACTTTTAAGTCATAGAACCCATCTTTGAACTGCAATACAGTCCACGTATTGGAGTAAAGTTCTCATTATCTTACATTCATTTTAATGGACTTGAAAATACGTCGATACCCATTACCAGAAAAAATAATGACATACTTTACATGGATATGGCAAAGATTCATTGCCATGTGATATATCATGGACACCGTCAAAGACTACATCTGCAGAACTGTTGTATACTAGTCGCTCAACTTTATACTGGTGGCAAGCTTTTATAATATTTTTTTCATACCCGCCACAGATTCCCAATACAATGATCCATGTTTTTTTCTAGAAAGTACTTCAAGGTGATTTTACTGAATTAACTATTTACCTTTAACAATAAACATGTACCAATCATAAAAGCCTTTGGCAGAAGAATCTGACACATCCACGACAAAAACAACAGAAGAACCTCGTATAGCTGCATATGAAAGATGATTATGCAATGAATAACTGTTATCATAACAAGTAAAGGATAAAACACCAGAAAATCAAAGAAATGTGTCCTTCATACTGAAAAAAAGCCATATATGGGTAAAATTTTGAGTGTATCGCTGTTTACATACAAAGTAATGAGAATGAACGACATAAGAAAGGTAAGGAAAAAGGACAAATAGGAAAGTGGCTCAATTATCCATGAATCTATATAGTTTGCCGGATAGAACTTCCACGAAATCAGGCACCCGTCATGGCATTTAATTCTCGCTGAAACTTTCATTGAGCACCAAAAAACCTGTAATGCCATCGTAATATCATCTGCCAAACAAAGTATGGCAGATATCTCCTACTAACCCACCAAACATCTAACCTGTGATTCCTAACAAACGTTCCAAAACCTGATTATTTGCAGAGAATAACCTCCAGCCCAAATCCTTTACAAAATATTGACATTTCTCCATAATTGGGCACTAAAGAAGCATCTCCTCAATTTACAATGATTCCGATGAAAATAATCCAGGAAATGCCACTTTAAGAAAGCAATTTAAAGAGAAAAACAAGCGTGACAAAATTTACAACGAGAGATCGCACGTAAGTGTCTAAAGTTGATCTGAGCTAATATCTCCAACCCACCCACCCACATCTAACCTATCAGTCCAACTAAAGTCGATCTGATTATCGACTGAAAATACCATCCAGCCAAAATCCTATCCAAGATATTTATATGTTCCCCTAAAGCAGGAAACGACGCCGCATCTTTTCAATTAATAAAGAATTCTAAACTCTTAAATCTAGGAAATTCCATTACTAAGCAAGCAATTAAAAGAAAAAAAACAGGTACGGCAAAAATTACCAAGAGAGACATCATCTAGGTCTCTAACGTCGATCCGAGAGTAAGAAAGCCGATCATTCTCAACAGAATCGACGAGCATCACGTTATCCATCTCCGCGAGATCTAGATTATGTGAAGGCCAGTGATCTGCGATCCGCACGGTCCATTGTGGGGAAGATCTGAGCAGCAGCGATACAAGCGACCTCCCGACGAAGCAGCTCCGCCCTCCGATCACCGTGCAGACTGTTCTTCCTCCATCGCCGACCTCCGTGGTCGCCATTTCCGGGAGGAGAGGGAGAGACTAACCTAGAGAGAGAGCGAGTGAAAGTAACGGCATCAGACTGTTGTGTCGGGCAGCAGGCAGTTACAGTCACTGAAACAGGTTTGACTTTGACTTTACACTTCCTCGCACGTGTTTCGCTGTTGGCTTTTTGACTGACACGTGAAGAAGACTTTTTGAGGTCGACGTGGTTAAATGATTGCCGTAGATCACTGATCGAAGATGATGGGACCATTTCTTACACGTGGGAGTGAGGTGCCTAGAGAGAGAGAGATTAACCAAGGTGGAAGTAACGACCTCATTATTGTCGTGTACAGGTTACTGACGCCACTTTTGACTTTTTCTCGACGCCTTTTTATACCGCCACGTGTCTACTTTTTTTTTTGCGCCGTGGCCCACGTGGCCGGATGTTAACCGTAGATCTTCGAGCGGGAGGAGCTGGATCGTTTTTTATGTGGGACCAGGTTCAGCTGTTCACGCTAATGGGAGGGTTCGTAAATCTTTTACAGATTTAAATAGTTAATAATAATAGAGAAAAGCCTTTTATCGATAATATGAATAATCGTGAGTTAGAAGCAAAACCTTGAGATAATTTAGAGGGGAAAAGAGAGAGAGAGAGTCGATGATAGGTGGAAATTGAGGGTAAAAGAGTTTGCTCTCTAGGTTACCTCCAATTGACCTACATCTCCTCCCTTGATCAGTCTATATGGCTTCACCTTATGAATATGTTGAGTTAAAGCTTGAAACTTGATAACTTGTTGACTAGTAATAATAGATGAGCTAGATGTTCATCAATAACCTACATACAATGTTGTCAAGGTCAAACCATATGATGGAGATGCTAGAGATGATCTGGCACAATAGGCAAACATGATGGTGATGGGATTGGAGCCATCAAGAAAGATAGGCGCCTAGGTTCCCTTAAGGTTGGAATGAGCATGCTCAATGTCATTCAAGTTAAAAGTGTCAGCTTTGAAGAGAGCTTACATCAATACCATGTTGATGATCAACATGAATTAATGGTTATTAGAAACATACTTGATGTCTATGTCATCGATCTCCCCTATGCTTTAAAGAGTGAGGGGAATCCTTTGAGTTTCCACTCTAGGATCATGTTAATGGGGCCTCAAGGGAGTTGCAGCATGTTATGGGGGCTCATGGACTTTACCCTTATTTATAGGCAAGGGGTAACCATCTTCCCTCGTGTCAAATTCCAAATATGCATATCACAAATTATGATTTATAAGTGATAACATGCAGTTTCATGCATTAATATGATACATTTTATGCGCTTTTATTAAAAATCTAATCATAAATGTATGTTATCATGATTTAAAATAAATAAAATGATAATTATTACATTTTAGAGGATACTCTTGATTTCAATAAATTATAACATTTTATAAGCATTTAGTGATATTGATTTATCAAGAATATTGATTTAATGATATTATGAGTATTTTATTTTCTGGATTTTCGATTATGAACAAGAAAATCTCACACACTCTCTCCCTCCTTTCTCACATTCTCACGCACACGCACGCATAAGGGGGAGGGTTGCGCTCCCTCTCCTTCTCCTTCTTCTCCTCCTCTCTCTTTCTCTTTTTCTTCTCATCTCTCCCTCTCTTGTGACGGAAAACAACTCCGTCATGAGGAGAGGCTCTCTCTCTCTCCCCCCAATTTTCTCTCTCCCTCTCTCCCGTGGTCCTTCTCTCTTCCGATTGTTCTCCCTCTTTCCCACATTCACTCTCTTCCTCCCTCTCTTCCGTGGTCTCTCCCCCTTGCTCTCTTGCACGCGCGACTTGTGTGTGTAATTCTCTCAGAGGGGGAGATTCCGTCCTCTACTTCCCTCCTCTCTCTGTTCTCTCTCTCAATCTCTCTCGATCAGTCTCTCTCTCCTACAATCGATCTCTCCTTCTCTCTCTTACGTGCGTGAGTGTGTGCATAAGGGGAAGGAGGGGGAGATTCTTCTCCTTCCCTTTTCTCCATCCTTTCTCTCTCTCCTGCGATCGCTCTCCCTCTCTCTCTCTTGCAATGGAAATTTCTGTCACGAGGAGAGGTTCGCTCCCCCTCCTCTCTCTCCCTTCTTTATTTCCTTCTTGCTTCTATCTCTATCATGCATCTCTCCATTCTTCCACTTCTTTTGCTTCCGCTCTTCTCGCGGCCTCCCGTGCATCTCTCCACTCCCTCTCTCATGTCCGCACTCCTTGTCATCGCTAGAGAGAGCAGAGAAAAGAGAGGAGAGAGCTGAGGGCAGTTAACATAAATTCGTTGTGTTTCAGCCTGGAATGAGTTGATTGGCGGGATTTGAGGAGAGAGAAATGAAATCAATTATTCATATTTATTCAAATTAAAATCTTGATATCTAACGATTTTAACGGAGTTAGGGGCTGAAATTTTATGGGCATGATCGTCATTTCATGCTCTACAAATTGTTGGGGCAGATTTAAGTTCTGAGATGATGCATGGCTGACATAATTATGAGGGTTTATGGTGATGCATGACAACGGATTATGATGATGACACATAGTTGGACACATGTCAACATGCACGTGCATGCCCTTTGTGATGACATGTGTGGACATGACTCTTGGTGTTGACATGTGCTAAGACACTTGTCATCCATAGATGGTTATGGATTAGGGTGATGACACATGGCAAGACATGTGTCAACATCCATGCTCATGGCACTTAGAGGTGACATGTGGCTAGACACATGGCAGAGACATAACTTGTAAAGCTATGTGGCAAACCAAGTAAAGCCATGTGACATCAATAAGTGAGGCCTGACGAGACGAAACCGCGAGGTCGTCGATTTCACACGGTCTCGTGTCAAAAATATTACCGAACTTACCAATTTGGGGAATTAAGAGAGAATTGAGGGGTATAATGGTAAATACGGGTCGAATCCACAGGGAATTTAGGTATTTTCGAGATATCTTTTAGAATTTGGTCAAATTGGACGATGAATTGAGGTGAGAAATTAGGGAAAATGGTGGATTTAGAAAGATAACTTCAAAACGAATCCACGGAATCAAGAATCGTTGAATTTGGACTTGATTTCGCGGAGAAATCGAAATTTGAAGTGGAGAGAAATTTTCGGACGTCGAAATCGGAATTTTAGATGAAATTCTATGAAATTGAAAGCTAAATCCTAATCTAAACAAAAATTAAAGATAATAGGAGGATAATTGAGGTAAAACCGCTTCTACTAAACCCGTTTAGTGATCAAAACGAGGTGATTAAGCCGATTAATCACCGAAAATGTCAAGATCGTCACGTCGAGCTTCAAGCGTCGATTTCTCCCTCGATTTTCCACCAAATCTCAACTTCTACCCCTCCATGGATGCGGAATTGAGAGAGGAGGAGGAAGAACTCGAGAGAAACGAGTGAGAGAGGTGTCTAGACAGTCAATTTTGTTGAATTCTCACTCGAATACATAGAACGATGAAGAACATCTCTATTTAAACGAAATTTGGGCGTAACCGTCCGATCATTTTGATCGACGGTTACGATGAAACGGTCTACGATGGACCGTTTCAGTTAAGTCCCAACCGTCGGATTGAAAATGGGCGGCCTGGATGATCGCATGGATGACCGTTATAAAACGCCTTGATTAATCGCCGTCGGATCGCGATCCAGCTGGTCTCGATTCTCCCGCCGAGATCAAATCGCAGCCGTTATAACTCTTTAAATTTGCGCACGTGTTTGATCAGATCGGGTGGTCCGTGTGTCCACTTAATCGCCGCGCTCTGATCGCGATCCGACGCTCCACGATCAACCGCGTCACCTGCATATGATATGGGTTAGTCCCACATTGAAAAAATATTAAAACTTTACCACTATATAAGGTACGCTGATTAAAGGTATTTGAAATATTGTCCCCTTAGACACGGGGGACCCCCTATACTATATTAAATATAATATTAATACTAGATGTATATACGCGCCACGTAGGCGCTCGCGCGGTCCGCGTGGCGCCGCCACGTGGCCTTGCGTGCCACGTCGCATCCACGCGGGTCCCGCGTGCAAAAAATAATATATTTTTTTTTTATTTATTTTAAAACGGTTTAAATAGAAAATAAAATCATTAAAAATCAGGAAAAATTCAAAAAAATCCCTAAAAATTGTAAAAATCATATCTTTTAAAATACAACTCCAAATTAATTCAAATTTCTTTCATTTGATCTGAATTTTAATTATCTATCATTCTAAAAATTCAAAATATTTAAATAACAAGAGATTTAATTTATATTTAAAAAAATTTATTTCTTTAAGATTTTAACTTTAGAAAATTAAATGAATGTTCATAAATATGATTTCTCTCATTATTTAACTTTAAAAACCATTCATAATCTCAAGTAAAGATGGGTTATAAAATCATTTATACTTAATTTATCATAATTAACCCTAATTTAGTGCATTTTGAGATTATGACATAAATATGCATAGAATGATAGAAATGCACTCAAAGTATGATAACATGCACATAAATGTAATGTTTTATGCCTTAAATTGCATTAATAATTATGTTTTATCATGTTAAGATTGCATGTTATCAAGGCCATATGGCATCATAGGTAAGGCTGTGTGGCGTCACCAAGTAAGGCCATGTGGCATCACCAAATAAAGCCATATGGGTACACCAAGTAAAGAAATGTGGCACCAGAAAGTAAGGCCATGTGGAGTCACCAAGTGAGGCCATGTGGCATCACTAAGTAAAGCCATGGGGTGACACCTGGTAAAGTCGTGGCATTACCAAGTAAGGTCGTGTGGCGTCCCTTTGTAAGGCCGTGTGACAACACTTGGTAAACACCAGGGCATATGAGCGTCGAGGATTAATTAGATATTTCAAGAACGTTGCAAGTCCCATAAGATGGGTGTTCAATGATGTATTATAATTGGTTGGGCAAACTCTAGGTCACAGAATAGTTGTTGAGATTCTGATCCCCACTAGGCGATTGTCGGTTCTCCTTTTTCATACATATAAGGGTTGTATGAATTGCTTAATTTTAGTGGGAGCTTTATTTTCAATGAATATAAACATGTACACTAAATAGTGATTATTATAATGAAGTCATAAGATATGATCACATCATCAAATCTCATATTCCAACTCCTAAATGCTTACTTCAATCTATAAATAGACCTTTACAACCTGCACACCTTGTCTAAAAACTCCTTAGACGTAGAACCCTCAAGTCGTATCATATGCACCTCTTCCTCAAGGTTTCCATCCACGAATACAGTTTTAACATACATTTACCAGATTTGATAGTCATATTGTGCAGCTATGGCAAGAAGAATCCTAATTGACTTTATCATGATAATTGGTGCAAATGTTTCGTCATAGTCAACTTCATGCATTTACAATGATGCTTGAACACTTCTTGAACTAAAGGCTTAGTTAGTAGATATGTAATGTTGTCGATTGATGGAACTCTTTCCATCATAATCTCCTTAAAAACACGTGTCCATTAGGTTTCACTATTGAAATAATATCCAATTAATTAGAAGATTTACCTCTTCAAACTAAGTATGAAATCCTTGAAGTAAAAAAATCACAAGCCAAGTCATTGTATTTTAAAAAAAATACAAAAATGTAAAAAATTTATTATGATTCTATCTTTAAGGCTTTGATAAGTGAGAAGAGAAGAGAGAGAGAGAGAGAGGGAGATGGATAGAAGGAAGAGAAAATAAGAGGTGTGGCAAAAGAAAGTGGGAAACTCTCTTCCGTGCATGACAAAGAGAAGGGAGAAAGAGAGGATGTAACGATAGAGCTGAGATGAAGATAAGAAGAAAAATGTTGTGAGGATGAGGATGACGGTGAAGAAAGAGGAAATGGAGGTGGAGAAGAAGGAAAGAAAGAGGTGGAGATCAGTGCACATGCAAGAGAGAGGATACAAAGAGAGAGAGAGCAACTTGCACCAATTTTTCCTGCTGATAGAACCCTTGATTGAAATCCTTTTGAAGATCAGAGAGAGAGAGAGAGCGATATGCATCAAAAAGAAATGATAGAAAGAGAGGAGAATTTAGAAAGAGAAGAACAAGAGAGGAATATGTGAAAAAGCTGCAGTGCGATGAAAGAACTTCTCTCGCCGTACAAGAGAAATTTTTTCATGCTCATTAAGGGTGATGAAAATTATGTGGCTTGAAAGCTAATTACACTTGTTCGTAAAAGAGGAAAGAGAAAATTCAAATTGATGTGATGCCCCCATGCAATGGGGGCTTAATATAGGAGAGAAGAGAATAGTGGGCCAAGCCCACTAGAAAGAGAGAGAGATAGAGGAGAAGAGACTAGTGGGCCATGCCCATTAACACTCCCCCTCAAGCTGGAGCGTGGAGGTCGAACATGCCCAGCTTGGACCCCATAGTATCATAGGTCGGGCTCTCGGTAGTGCCTTAGTGAAAATGTCTCGCGCCTGATGTGCCGAAGCGACGTGTGG